>JAZHYW010032012.1:0-271309 GCA_037355805.1 Ixodes ricinus | reverse complement strand
AGATGTCGCCGGCATAAAGTGTAAGGTGCACGGAGTCTGGTACGGGCTTCGTAAGCCCGATAAGTGCGATGTTACAAAAGAACCGGACTAAGAACGCCCCCTTGGGGTACGCCCGCTGTTAAAACATGATAGGAGGTGTCGCCTTCTTTGGTGTGCATGTAGATTGTTCGATTATGTGGAGGTGGTCAGCAACTCCAGTCAAGCAGTCGCCCACTAATGCCAACTTGATTTGAGTCAGCATGTAAAACGGCTGGAATGCTCGGATATTATCAAAAGCTCCACGTACATCGAGAAACACTGCTATAGTAAACTTTCACGAAGCTTCTGGTCTTCAACATGGGCTACAAGATCGATGACGTTGTCACTCGAGCTACGGCCTTGTCTGAACCCCGTCATTGTAGCTGGATATGCTGAGCTTGATTCGAGGAACCACTCCAACCGCGACAGAATTAACACGCTCCATTGCGTTTGCCGACACAGCTGGATAAAGAAATGGTCGGTAAGACTTCAAATCAAGGGGAGACTTACCCGCTTTGAGTACAGGAACGATGTTCGCAATTTTCCACGCTTGTGGAACATGCCAGCTCGTCCATGAGTCATTAAATATCTGAAGCAGTAGCTGGCAGAGCCGCTGGTCCTAGGTGGGCAAGGGGAACCGTAAGTGATTTTATCTGGACCAGGAGAAGAAGAGTGGATCAAGGGAGGCTAAAACTTCATCTGGTTCTGGCGCACTGAAGATGGCATTCATGGCAGCTGAAAAAGGAGAAGAAGGGAACATTTTCAGCGCTTAAATGCAGTGGACACATCGTCGTTTAAGGCTGGCAGAACGAGTGAAGCGCAAAACTCTTCAGCGATGTCACGTGGCGAGGCGCCTTGTGTGGAGCGATAACGCAAGAAAAGGGGGGCGTTTTTTGCTGCCGGCTGGGGATCTTGGTCCGCGAGCAACGTGCCATATTTACGAAAGGGGAACACGGGGATCAAAGGAGGAAGCACACGTTCTTCTCCACTTCTTCCGACCTTAGTTTAACCGGGCGACGGCGCACATGTTTTTGAGTGCGCCTGTCTACTCGTACGTCAGCAGCTAATTTGGTTCGTCGAGCGCGACGCTCTGCCCGTCGACGAATCGCTCGAAGTTGTTCGTATCTCCGCATCCACAACGGTGCGCGAGGCTGGAGACGGACAGTCCTGGTCGCTTCCGTCGCTGATAGCTCTATCGTTGAGACAAACTTCTCGTGGTGCTTGTTTCTTGTGCAGGCGCAGTTCCACATTGTCTCGAAAACATGGCCAATCTATATATGAAGCGAGAACATAATCATACTAATTTGCTCGGAAGCCTCTGACTACGTTAATGGCGACCATCACTGTTCTCCACCTTTATTTCCTCTTCTTTTCCCCGCAATCTATCAACAAACTCCCCACCACTACACCCACAAAAACTGCGTAGCAACCGATTTCGAGGAATAATCGTTTATCTCGTGCTCCCTCTCGCGGTTTAGCAAAAATGCAATCAACATCAACCTAAAGTGCTCCGTTTGTCCATCGTGTGAGTCAAGAGACGCCATTTACGACAGGCCACCTTCCAGCTAACCCAATTCCACGGCAGCGTAAAAGGTACAGCGTTAGCTTAGGATCCCATCGGCCAAAAGGTACCTGTAGTAAACGGCGTTCTTGATCACACTGATAAATAAACGGAGCACTTTGAGTTGATGTCGATTCCATTCCAGCTTAACCGCGAGAGGAGCACGTGATAAACAATTATTCCTCGAAATCGGTTTGACGCGAAGTTTTTATTATTATTGTATGTCAAATGCCACATTTAAAACCTAAATATTATTTCGGTCTGCTTTTGCGGCACTTTACTTTTTCTCTAAGTGTAAGGGCGCACCTAAATGAGTTTTGCTTTAAAACGTCCGACCCATCTAGCCACACTGGCCCTAAATCATCTGCGTTTACGAGTTTGCATTGTGAGGTGGGCGACCTTTTTATGTTTAGCAGCTCCATTTTCTTGCAAAGTTCTCACTGAAGTAGCTAAATAGTGCCCGGCAGAAACGAACCACGACGGAGTCTCACGGTTACGCCAGTCACGCGATCGAAGGGGATAGACGACGACGAAGATAAAGGGTCCTGGGCGGGAGAGTCGGGCGACTTGTCTACAACCTCGAAAAAGAGCTCGCAGTGGTCCATCGCATTCGGGTTCGTAGCAGACATTGTTTTCCACGTGCCGCCGCTGCCTGCTAGCTAGAGTATGCGTTCATTGTTAATGAATTATTCCATCATATTTGTCTTCGCAATCATTTCATAATTTGATACTTACATATATTTAATTTGTTATAATGCATTAAACGAGATATATTTATATATCTGTGATATTATTTTGAGTTCGTGGGTCCGAGGCTACTCCCTGTAGCTGTTAAGGGAGCTCGGCGAGCTCCGTTTAACACAGGACCTCCCTTAGCGAAAGGGACCTTTATGCGCCGTGTGATCACGATCTCCAGCTCCCTTTACGACAGGTACCTGGGCTAAAGGTACCTTATACGCTGCCGTGTGATTTGAGTATAAGACCTGCAAGGACCTTCACGCCAGGAATGGGGCATAAGGAGGTAAAATACAGATAAAAATAAGCAATGAAAACACTTTAAAGAGGGGGGGGTGTAGAGGTGGTCGCTTTTATTCATTACTTTTTTTCGACCGGCATACCCCGTTCTGTTTTGTTTAGCCGCCTGACGGCGCTTCGGTCGGGAATGGGGACGCGCTTTGGGAGTCGAGTGTCGCGTTTCAAGGGGTCCCGTGCCGTTACAAGTTGGAATTCTGCTGGTTTACGAGCTTTTCCCGGTATCGGGGAAATGGCCGCGGGCATGCCGCCCTCTTCGTTGCATTTCATGCGGAACCCCGGTTTTTGAACCCACGTGAAAACACTTAACTTGCCGACGAGAGGCTGCTGTCTCAGCGCCGCGTGCGCCTACCCCTTGACCCTGAGACGCGGGGCCAGGCGTAAAGGTTTGCCGGGGCACGGCCGGACTGGAAGCGCGCGCTCTCTTTCTCTTCTTACGGCCTTTGCAATCGCCCGGGAGTCAATGGCATTTTTTCTCCGTATGTAGTTCACTTACTTGCCGCCAGAGGCGCAACCACCTCACCCACTTCACCCCACTGGGAAAGTCCCTTCGAGCTGCTTTGCGCTGGTGTTCGAGCTTCGTAGGTTCTTGTTTTGGCAGCGGTTTATTGTGCGACTCCTGTGTTATGCTGTTGACTACGAGTGACAGAGGTGATCCTCTGTTCGTCTTACTGCAAGGCCAGGATAAAAGCGGACTTCATTATCCAAATCCTAGGTTCCTCTCGCTTATTTACAACATTGTTGCCTTTTTTTTTTAAAGGCTCTTAAGCACCTTCCGCGTACAAATGTGCACGAAGTTTTGCAACT
Source organism: Ixodes ricinus (assembly GCA_037355805.1). Lineage (NCBI taxonomy): Eukaryota > Metazoa > Arthropoda > Arachnida > Ixodida > Ixodidae > Ixodes > Ixodes ricinus. The sequence goes on along the minus strand of JAZHYW010032012.1, from coordinate 267,891 downwards.
ACTCATCGCACCCTATCTTGAAGGCGCGCCAATCCCAATTTGCCCAGATGGCATTGACAACAGTCACTCAAAGCGCTTGGCTGGTTTAATTTGCAACAAGTTCCTCAGGATACTTCTGATTAACCATGCAAGGACGGTCACGCACAGAAACGAAAAATCCGCTGGATATCTGCACAAGGCCTCGGGAAGCAGTTTAGGCTGTAACGTGCACTGTGCGAAAATTGTAGACTGCTACACCCTCGTCTAGAGCAGCTGACCGACTTCATGTGCGGCCTATGAAATGATGATGCAGACCACGGCAATAGATAAATTGGGCCTGTTTACATTTCACGAGAGTGTACGAATTATTTATAATTTCCAGTTCCTCCACGTAGAAGGGGTCCATCTCCTCTGTTCTTGAGTTGCAACAGAGGTCCTGGAGGTAAAGACGAATATAGTTTTTCCGCAATTGCATTTGCTGTCTCTACTTACTACTTTTTACTCCCAAATCTCTCGAAGATGTTCGTCAAATATTGACCGTTATGGGCTCATCAGAAGCGCATAAGATAGTGTCTGAGGGTCTAAACGTAAGAATCAGGTGTCAAAGGCTATAAAAATCTCGGCCGCAAGTTGCGACAGCGCTGAGATACACTGTCAGACGCGCTCTGTGCAAACGGCAAAGGGTAGCCCAGGGGTGAGGTGACAGCGCCCCGCGAATTGCGGCGGGAGGTGGCGATTGCCCCAATTGCAAAGGCCGTAAGAAGAGAAAGAGAGCGCGCGCATCCAGTCCGGCCGTGGCCGGGGAACCCACGGCCAGTGGCGAAGTAACGGGGGGCCGGGGGGCCGTGGGCCCCGGGTACCAGGAGTCTCAGTCACGAGGGGGGGTGCCACTTATGGCGGCAATCCCCCCGCCTTGACTGGTTCGTAAGTGGCAAAGAATGTGTAGACGCATGAGGTCACCACTCTTCCATCACGAAAGTGTCTGGTGCAGAGTCGCTAAACTGGCTTGGCTCGCGCAAAGTCATCGCGCACCGGCGGAAAAAACAAGCGCGGAAAGTGCGGGAGCACTCGAGAAAGAGCTGTGCCCGGGCACGCCGAGCCAACGCCACCTAGTCTACGCCAAACCCAGCGCAACACGACGCTGGCTTGCGCCGACCACGGCCGGACTGCGCCGAGACAGCAAGAGAAGGCGCCACACGAAGAAGAAAGAAATCACACAAAGGTCTTACACGAAGGGAGTCGCGGGGAGGGGGTAAACGTGTTGGGTAAACTCTCAACGTGTCGTCTCCCTCATCCCGGACTCTCACCCATGGCTGTCCACCCGTGCACGGCACCGCACCACGCGCCGAGGGGGAAGTGCCGAGAGGAGGTGCTGGCGAAAGGCTTCTGCTCAGCAAGCTCCCTCGCTCTCTGACCCCGCCGTAAGTTCTAGAAGCGCGTCGCTCGCCGTCGGGAGGCGGTCACAATGTAGTGTTCTGGCAAGTGAATTCGTAATGTTGTGACGGCGACGGCGTTTCCCTGTTGCCACAGCGTGCCATGACTGGAGACAGTCGAGCTTCCGGAAATCTGCGTGGACGGACTGGCTTCAGCGCCGCAGTGTACCGTATGCCAACGATTGTTTGATTGCATTACTTTCCATTTTAAGGCGACCGGTTTAGAGGCTCGTTTTAGCGACAACATCTTACCGAATTGCCTCGAAACTCTGTTTAGAGAAAATGGCGGCCGCCGGCATGCTGTTGCTTGCCGAATCGTTAGCGGTGAACCCTTGGCGGTGCACGCTCCGAGCTTGCTATTATATCATATTTTCCCGGAGCGATACCGAGGGTGACCACAAGGTCTGTTTGGAAGCCTAGCTTGCCGCCACGTACAGACCGCATTTCTCTAAACTGAGCCTTCACGTTCTCTAAACCAGAGGTGTGCAAAGGGGGGTCGCAGGACGATGTCTGGGGGTCGCGGGGTATTAGAGAGGCGACGAGGTGCCGATGGCGCTTTGACACTGCTTCAAATATTTTACTGCCAAGTGCTACCCGCATGTCTTTAAAGGGATACTGGAATGAAAATTTAAATTTGACTATCGTGTCCATAAATTAGTTGAATGTGACCTATAATACCTGTAAAGCGTTTCATTTGCACGAGAGCGCGTGCAAATGAAACTGTATTTATTATTTCATTATCGCTGCGTGACCTCGCGTCGCGGTTATGGCTTTTAGCTTTGCGGTCTCGGGGAGCGGGGGGGGGGGGGGGGCCAGATGGTCTAGCTACGCCACTGCCCACGGCCGAGACAGTAACACGTCACCGGTCGCCAGGTCGTTTGCTGGGAGACAAAGTGCTTCAGAGCTCTCAGGAGTCTTCTCTCGGAACTCTTCCGTGACTCCAGGCGCTCCCCATATAATCTCCATATGCCTGGCGTGCCTTTCTTTTTACTTTGTTGTCAACGGACTTTCGCGGTAGCATAGAAGTGCCTCAACCGACATGTCTCGGTGGTTCTCGCCGTTCGCGAATGTGTATTTTCTGTGGCAGATAGGAAAGCCATAAGTCGTATTTTATCCTCCGCTTCTGAGAACCAAGGCTTGGCTTTTGGTTCACTCCCGGAGCAATGACCTCTCACCCGATTGGTCGAAAGTGCGTTGTGTGTAGGCGTTGTAGTTTGATTCCTCTAGCCAATGGGACCAGGGTCAAACCCTGATTGGCCTCGACGGGTTCGAGCACGCTGTTTTAGACCCTGGCCGGGCAGGGAAATCTTTGAGTTTTGGAACGGGCTCGTGAGCGACCTCACTTACGTTCAGCTCCCGCGGTGCGCCGCGTTACCTGTCGTGCGCGACAGCGTCTTCATCTTCGCGGCTACAAGGTAGTCGCCGTCCTTACCGTGCGCGGTAGGACCATCCGACGCCGAGGCGTCTGTGCAGTCTGTAAGCCGTGCGCGGCAGTTTATTACAGTTCGCACTTGTCATTTATGTAACGGTTTGATTATTTTTTTATCGAAGTAAAGTTTCGTTGTTCTAATTAAACCAACGAGTTGTCGGTCGCCTCTGCCTCACCACCGACGCATCCAGCCCTCCAGCAACTAGCTCCATCCACGATCCCCCGTTCCCCGACGGCAACTTCAAGGTGGTTCATCGAGGTCGGCAGGGATTTCCCTAGACCCCCTGGGGGGGGGTTAGACCCCCCCCTCGTTTTTCCGAAGGCACCCCCTTAATTCACAACGACTCCTATATTCGCAATGCCCCCTTTAACCCCCCCCCCCCCAAAAAAAAAAAAATTAGACACCCCCCTGATTTCAATTTTTGGGCAACCCCTGGAGGTCGGGGAAAACAACCTTCCTAACATCTACTGGGGGGGTTGTGTTATAGTCCGTTTCACTTAGGTTTCACTTTACGTCCGAGCGCAGCTGATGCTACGAGCCATCGGAGTCCATCCATGGCCGTGTGAGTGTCACGGGACCCTGGAGGTGGAACAGCGACGCGCGGAAAGCGTATCACGGGCTACGCCCACAGAGCGGGATTGGCTAGGATAGCTCGTAGCGTCCGCTGCCTCCGGACGTAAGGTAAACAAAATTTATACAAATATTAAAAACGAAGGGGACAAAATGTTAGGCTAGGTGGCGCAAGCTGCCCACCGTTACAAAGGGTATATAGCCTGTACTATCCATCCATCGCAGACAGACTGGTTAAAAGCAAAAGTTCCTGCGGTTCTAGAAGAAGTCGAGAACTGATATTTTTAAACGTAAAATATTATTATTTCTTGTTAGAAAGACGTGCTTTTGCGCACTTTCGTGAATGTTTTCTCGTTCTAAAATAGGCGTAGACAAATCCATTGCCGGTCGCTCCTTGATTCACGTCAATCCAAGACAAGTTAACGAACGCGGTCTGTTTTCGTCTATGGTTTTCGTCCTTCTCGGCGCGTCTGTAAGCATTACCCCAATTTTTTCAGTATTTACGGGAAAGATTCAGTCCCATTAGTCGACTGTTCTTGCAGCAAAGCGGATACAAGCACTGTTTTGTTTTTGCGCCGTAACCCACGGCGAGTCTCTGACTAAAGAAAACATCAAGAACGTGATCTTTGTTCGAACATAACATCGGTCTGTACCAAATAATCGTCGGTGTTCATACCGCGCCCACCTGGTATCTTGTGTACGCTAAACGTGCTTGAAGTGGCCGGTACGCAATAAGCATCACTGGTAACCTTACTGTACAAAGAAGCCAAAGAAAAACGAACGCCCCTCATATATAACGCCCGTTCTTCTGCCCTACACTAGGCAAGGCGAACTTCCTACACATAAGCATAACCATGGACGAGAAGCTAGTGAGCAGCGGGGAGCGAGATCGGTAAGTAAGGGTTCCGAAAATCCGGCATGCACTATTCGCTTACGAACAGCTCATTACACCACTAAAAAGGCTTGCTAGTTACGACGATTTTTACTAGCCCGAACCTAACGGGACTTCATTGAACATAGTTGATGCATATTAAAATTGGCCGTAAAAACACTTTATGTGCCACCATTCATTCTCAATGCGAAAATCTGAGGACCAATTATATGCTGCGCTGTTACCACCAAATATGCTGGCACGTGAAATGTCAGTTCAGTGGGGTGGGTGGGGGGGGGCAGGCACATGGTATCGAGTCCTATTCGTGTCTCCGGGACACATTGAAAATAAGAATGGTTCTTCCGCAGGTTGAAAGAGCTTCTCAGGACGAGACTAGTCGAGTGTGGATGGAGGGATGAACTAAGGGCACACTGCAAAGGTAACTGTACTTCACGGTTGTCCTAGCATTGCACAGAGAAAATAGCAGTTTTTCAACCAGTATAGTTGAAGTGCTGCAACTGCTACCATACTGCATTGAAAACCGAGTTTCATTTTGCCCCACTTGAAATTAATTCTTGCACCATCAGCTTCTTGCAGGTTCTTTGTACCACTCACAATATCTTCATGTCCAATCACATCATTGATCCAGAGTCGGGCTAACAATGTGGGTTCAATGCTAATACCATGATGTTCTTGTACATTTTTTTCCCACATTGCAGAGGTCTTAAGGGAGAGGGACGTTGAGACAACAACTGTAGACGATTTGGTTGCCGCCGTAACACCAAAGGGTAGAGGTAAGCACACTTCTGTGTGAAACTTCTTTCCCCACACCAAATGCGAATGAGCTTGGGGCATGTGTTCAGAGAATGTCATCTTCCTTGCACATAGTGCTACAGCAGTAAAATCAAAACGGGGCTTTCCTACCCTTACGGCAGCTAGTCTGAATATTTTCCCTATACAATTGTTATAGGGGTGCTCACATTATCTACAGGCTTAAAGTTTGCTTATATTAGGCATTTACTACGTCATAGTATTAGATAAAAAGCATGCCCGCTCAAAGCTGCCTGCAAGACCTACAGAGCACATCGTACAGGGTGCCTTGAATAGCGGCCAGGCTCTTCAAATCGACCGCAAAACTCAGTTTCTTAAAGGGCAACTCCGCTCAATTCCGAAGATTTCGGGATAATGAGTGATTTCGAATCAAAAAGACCTAGTAAAAGACACTACGTCGTTTGCTTCGCGAAAAGCGGATATATATTTTTAAATCTAATTTTAAACACGAGCGGAAATCGAAACCGAAACTTCGGCTCCGTCCGGCAACATTGGCCTCGGGCCGCCAAGTACATGGCCATCACGTGGTACGAGATGTCACGTGATCCTCGGCCCAACGACGGGCGGGACGGAGCGGGCGTGTGGCAGGCGCGAGTGTCGTCTGCTCTGCACCGCACTCTTCGCCACGTTTTCGTGTCTACGGCATTCGACGATGTCTGCGCAACTGCGGCATAAGTCTGCGCACGTGGTGTCCATAGTGTGGACGAAACTCCGAGAAACAATAATCACAAACGGTGAGACGACGACAGTGGTTGTGACGCGAAAGACGGCAGTAACGGCGGGAGCACGGCGGGCGGCCGGTCTGCTCCCAAGAAGCGCGCTGCGCAGGCGCGGACGCCAATCACGTGGACACCGCTGAGCGCAGAGAGGCAACGTTGCTGACGTCATGCGCTACGCTCGATCGGAGAAATAAAAACAAGCAAAAGGGGGCCATGAAGATGACGTTTAGCTCAATGTTGGCTCCGCTCATGCCGTAGCCTTGACTGCGCTGTTGGTTGCACCCGAGTTCGCCCGCTCGAGTCAGCCGATTTCGGCAACTTGGCAAGTTGCAAAGTTTGCCGGGCCGTTTAAGAAACATTTAGACAGAACTGCGCCGTAATATTTGACGTGTGGTCTTCCTAGGCGATACTGAAGAGGACTACATTGTTTTTTGAAAATCAAAAATGAAGCGGAGTTGCCCTTTAACCTATCGCGGTACGATTTTGTGCAGCGTTGCCTACAGGTGGTGCATTTTTTTTATAAAATTTGGAAAGAGCGAACTTACCTGAGGAAAAAGTAAAAAAAGAAAAAGGCTCCACTCCTATGGAAACACAGCAAAGCCACCGGTCTTCAAACAATAGGGCGCCGTTTGGCATGGGAGGCAAGAGATGGCGCAAGTGGTCGCGACGCCAACTGCCGCCAACAAACGAGCATACGGCATGAGAGCCGGCGTCATTAGCAGACAATAGTTATGACTCAAAAGCGCGCGCACGTTCCGCAGGTGGCGACTATCGCAGAACCAAACAGGCACAGTAACAACAAGGAACTGCAAAGCAGGCAACATAAGGGCCCTGAAAAAATGTTAAAATAACCTGACAAACCATTTTTTAATCGATTATGTGTCCATTCAATGTGTTTCATTAGTAAGAATGATAAAATCGTGCATTGGCAACCGACATCAAAAAAGCTTGCGCCGCTTTTGAGTCAAAAATATTGTCTGCTATTTGACGCCAGCTCTCGCCACCGTATGCTCGTTCGTTGGCGGTAGTTGGCATAGCGACCACATGCGCCATCTCTTGTCCCCTGTGCCAAACGCCGCCCTGCTGTTTGAAGACCGGTGGCTTCGCTGCGTACTTTTTCCTCGGGCAAGTTCACTCTGCAAATTTTATAGAAAAAATGCACGACCAGTGGGCAACGCTGCACAGAATTGTAGCGCGATAGGTTAGTAAACCGATTTTCACGGTCAATTTAAAGAGCCTGGCCGCTATTGGAGACATCCTGCAGATGATAGAGGCAATCTTTACACCCTATTTGCAGAGTACCAAGCTGAACTAGAGTCGGGCGTCGTATTGTCTTCAAAAATGTGATAACCAATTCGTGGTAGAACCAAAAGGTTCTTGTTCTTGCGCTGCTCACACCCAAAAAAGCTGATGGCACAAAGTGTTTGCCAAACACTCAAGAAACCAAAATTGGTCGCCCTTCGAAAAAGTGAGGAATAGAAAAACCATGCATTTGACTAGACTGCAAACAAAAGAAAGCTCAGTAACAAGCATCCTTCATTCTTTTATGGCAATGAAGGACCCAGTGCTAATTAATGCTACCCTGATTGCAGCAAGCGTTCCAGACAGCATCAAGCGGGAACTTCTGCACCAGATACGCAACTTCTTAACCAACCAACAGGAAGACAGCAGCTGATGCGACCCTAACAAAGAATCATGGCAGTGGTACGACTGACCACGCAGCGGCACGATTTCACATTCCTCAACGACGAATGCAATCCCTCCTGCCCATTCCGAACTTCACCCCTGGACACACTCCATTAGAGCCGAAATAAATAAATAGGGTCTGGCAAACCTAGGCCAAACCTGAACGTCCTTTGACGATTTGTGGTGGGGCTATGGTGCATGTGGAGTGGCATGGTGGGCCTTCAATTTCCACCCGGCAACATCCCAGAAGGTGGTGGCAAAGCAGAGGACATTGATATGGCAGAAGCCTGTTCTGCCAAAGCTTTCTCTCGGCTCAAGTCCATGGGAGCTTCTGCAGTAACAAGTTTAGCTGCCGTGACGACAGCAGCATTTATTAGTCTTTTTTGCTGCAACTTCCGCAACCAACTGCCAGGATTGCAACATTTAACAGTATGTCGTGCCGGCTCCTCAGACGCCATTTGTTGTTACTTCAGCACCACTTCATGCATGAGCAATGCAGGACGCTCAACACCAGTTGAAGACGCACTCCAGGCCCCACAGTGGAGCCAAAGTCACTCCCACTCGGGCATGCTCGCATTTGTACAATGGCCTGGCTGTGCAAGAGCTACACTCCTTTTTCTCCCGAAGTTAAACATTCATCTGGCTGACCTACGTTTTTGCAAGCTTGGCACCTCTGCAGTCGGGGAAGTGCAGCTTCCACTCTCTGCACAATTCGTTTAGGAGGGCACTTGGTTGGAACAGCTCGGTTGAGATCGGACCAAATGTTACCGTAGTCTGAATTCAGGCAGAGCAGTAAATGGTTTGGTGTGCCCTCATCTTTGTTGTCCAAGAATCTTCTGAAAACAGATACATACCTGCCAGCTCTTCCAAATTATTCGTAAAATGTACGAATTGGGACTAATTTTAAGATTTCACACATCTTGCTTCAAATTTTACAAAAAAATTTTTTACTTTTTTTTTTTTTTTTTGTAAAATCGCTGTTGGCGGTACTTTGCATCGCCACAAAAGGGCGATAGGTACTGTCCATGGCAGCATCATGGTTTTTACTATTCGTCTATCCGGGGGTTACAGATGCAAAACCAATCCAAAGCCTTTGTTCATGTGTTCGGCGGCGCATGTTGGTTTGGAGTGTTGGGCCTCGCTGTTTCGCCAGTTTCGTGCAAGCAGAGCGGTGTCTGTGTTTGTTGCACATATAATAGCATTTCCCTAGTCGCAGTGGCTTTGCAACGCAATGGCCAACTTCAAAAGAGGTACTTTCAAGTGTTCCCGATATCCTACACGTTAGAATTCCCGTGCGTGCTTTGTGCTGTCCAAGAAGGGAGAGAAGTTTAGAATCCGTCGTACGTGCACGTGTCATGCAAGCGTTTCGCGCGGTGGAAGGCTGACATTAAGCTGCACATCGCTTCGCGTAAACACCAGAGATAAGTGCCTGCCTCTTACTAAGCCCCGCGCGCAGCCGCGGGCGTCTTACGAATTTGAAAGTCCACAGATTGGCAGGTATGGATAGAAATAGCAAATTAACTGCTGAGCAAACATGGGTGTACAGCATTGTTGTTTCAGGCTCACCTGCTTAGTTTTCACACCACAATTTTACCGACTTTAGGTGCCAGTTTTCCTGAAAGTTGCTTGAAAAAAATTGAGAAGCAAAAGTTGTATCAAGATTTTCCACAATCTGCTTTAATGAATGCAAACAACTGTAGATCACACTCCCAATTCTTGCAGCTAGAATCAAAGAAGGGCCTACCTTTGTTTTCTTAGGACAACCATCTTTTAGACTTATGGGTGGGGGGTCAGGAATATTGCTGGGGTGCTCCGAGGCGATGCGTCGGAGCAATGATGCCAGAATTTATTCCAATAAGTGTATTCTGTACACTTGCTACTTTATTATAACCGCACAAAGTAGATTAGAGCCAGTAATTTCTGTGGTGTGCACCAGCAAAGCATAACTGCATAGGCAATTCTTCAACATATTCAAATTATACAAGCTTCTCTGCGTTTTTTTTTTTTTTCCCCGGTTAATGATTTTACATTGTATGAATGTGGGCTTTTGTCTAGTCGGTAAATTTTGAGAATGAAACCGAACCGGGCTTTTCCACACAATTTTACTTGTGAGGGCACTAGCAGTCGATCCCACCACGATTTAGCTAGCGACTTCTCGGGCACATAAAACGTTAAATGTCACACATGCATTGGGTTCATAACCAACCGCACAAACGCATTGCAACGTGCCAGAGAACACAAGAGATATGTTAAGTTACGAAATTACAATTGACTGCCATTACGCTGCACAAATGTAAAACAATTCCAACCATAGTCCAAAAACACTCATGACTAACCTTACACCAAGTGATTAGAAAGCTAGGCTGCACACTAAATCTTCTATTAGTACATCTCTGCTCCCTTTCATAGCGCAAGAAATGAGAAAAATAATAATCCCGTAACCGTTCGCGTCGTCGACACGCAGGTAAGCTTATTGAAGGAACACGGGGTATGAACCTCTGAACATACACGGAAACTGCTTCTCGGAACCAAATGTTGCAGTAGTGTACGCCAGCACAAGAACACTGCACGGGGATAAAGGTCCAACAGTCAACAAGATTTCTTCCGTGGCCGCCGAAGAACATCCGGCACCTTGCCGAGCACGGGCAGGATCTCCACGGCGCAGAAGGGCTGCCTTGAGGGGAGCCCTCCCCGCGTCTCCGTCGTACCGGCCTTTTCCGTTAGTTAGGCCTCTTTTCCTGGAACAGGAAAGCGTCGGCATCAATGCGAGTGCTCAAGAACCTACAACCCTCCGTTCCTAGGATTCTTCTCATGGCTTCGGGTGTTTAGTACTTTGTAGGGGTGTACAAACAGTGGTTCGAATCTAATAGCGCCGCATCATTCATAGCCTTTACGGTGCTAAAGACACACACGACATATCACCTTTTTTTACAGTGATGAATCCAGGGATGACTGTGCATTATTCGTAATTCGAAGCAGTATTCATACACCCCTCATATTTTTCCAAGAGAACAAAAATAAGTATATGAGAAATGTTACCTAGATGGAGTCTTAAAGGGATGCTGAACCGAAATCTGGATTCCTCAAAACACGCGGCAAAAGCGTGCAACGGGATGCTACAAACACCAAAACATCACTCACACAGCGATATCTCAAACGGATGACCGTATTTTTCAAGAAAAGGAGGCGCATTTGACAGGTTTGATGACGTCATGTTTCTCCGAGAAGGAAAGGGAACAGCCTCGCGTCTTCTCCGCCTCGCCGCCTTGAGGGGGCAAAGCGAAGAGAGGAGGAAACGTCACGTGCCTCGTCGGCCTTGTTCAAAATCTCGACCTCTTTTTCTCAAAATACGGCCGTCCATTCGAGATATCGCCTTACAAGTAGTGTTGTAGGGATCGTAGCGTCCCGCCTACATCTCCTGCATTGTTTTTCTGAAATCCGAATTTCGGTTCACCATCCCTTTAAGTTTGAGCAGTTTTCAAAACAGAAGCGACTTTTTCAAAGTCTGTCATTATAATAACTACCATAATATCCCATAAAATCACCCACAAATGAATAGAAACGGTGAAAAATATGGGGTGTGCAATCTCTGCAAACGAGACAGCAAAAAAAAAAAAAAAAGTTTCGACGACCATACACTTTGCTTTAACAAGTCTGAAAACCGAACAAGCTCAAGCCTCCCGGAAGTTCTTCCGTTGCATAAGCAAATGTGCAGTGCCGCTACCGTACCAAGCTCATTTGTAGACTGCTAAATGGGGCATGGGCAGTGCTAGAAACCGTTCCAATAGTCGCCTTCTGCATCCAATCTCTGCGAAACCATTGTGTTATCTCTCTCTCTTTCCTTCTGGCCTCTTTGTCAACTGGCCAGTAACTCTCTTCATAAAATATTGGATGGCACGCATACAACCACAGCCCAGTGACTCAACATATTTCGCCAGGAAAAGCACTGGAAAAGTGTATACCCCGTTTCAACTTCAAAAACATATGAAAAGGAAAAAATTGTTTTTTAAGCAGCCTAAATGGAAAAACTAAGTCATCCAATAAATTTACAACGAAAAAAATTACTTTTGTAGCTATATTTACGGCGCGAAACAAATTAGTTGGCTCCCGCGGGAGCCCGCAAAAATGTGGCTAATAGACTCGCGTGACTAGCCAATATAGTGGTCAAGTGGTGCTTACACTCTTTCGGGAGTTTCCTATGGGCTCAAAGTTACCTATTAATCTTTGTTTTGTTTTTTTCACGCTTAAAACGAGGATTTATTAGTAACTTTTATACCCTAATTACACGGGCGCTTTGAATTGTCGTTGAGCTCAATCACAGTTATCGGCGCCAACTGTGATTGAGCTGAACAGAACTGAGATGGTGCTACACAACTCTCTAGAACCCAGTTGAAGCTAAAACGGAACTAGTTCTTGTGCCACGTGATCAGTCTAATTGTTAAAGTAATTTACTCGGAGACACACCTTTTATTTATTATCAGCATATCATATAATATGTTAAATACCTTGCTGCTTTTTAGCGGCGTTTACGCGAGTACCAAAGCAGATTCAGGGCTAGCTTGAGCATATTTTAGGCTACGTGGTGCAAGCTACCACCCGCTACGATGGGTGCACCCCTTACTATTTGTCCACTTATACAGCCGGTCCTGCCGCCATCTTCCCTCATTTGGTGGCTTGCCGGCTAGCCGGGATCGTTTTAGCGGCTGCTCGGATGCTAAACCTATTCCTTCCCGGATATTTTGCTGCTATGATTCTTTCTAGACGCCTCCCCTGCATTCCGAAACAGTAAGTGCCTAGCAAACGATGGTCGGCGGCAGCGGTCTCGCGGACAGCCGCCATTTTACCTCCGTTGGGGAAGTCCGTTCAGTTGAACTGAGGTAGGGGAGCACAGTTGAACTCAACTGTTATTAGCGGCTCGATGACAGTTGGCGCCGCCGTGTAATTCCGGCCGATCGTGATTGAGTCAACTGTCGTTGACTCAATGGCAGTTGAGAACGCCCGTGTAACTAGGGTATTAGAGCCCATAGGGTACTCCCAAAAGAGTGCAAGCACCATGCGACTACAGTGGCCAATCACGCAAGTCTAGTAGCCACTTTTCAGCGGGCTCCCGTGGGAGCCAACTACAAATTCGTTTCACACTGTAATAAATATAGCTCTAAAAAAAAATTTTATTTTCGTTGTAAATTTTTTTATGACATCCTTCTTTCCATTTAAGCTGCCTAAAAAAATGAAAAACCATTTTCTTTTGCATATGTTTTAACTTGGCCAAAAGGTAAAAGCTACAGTGCCAGCAAACCAATTTGAGTTAAGAATGAGGCACAACTCCAATGACAGCACGTTGCCACATGGTCCAATTCACTCACAGATTGCGAGTCAATCGGAACCAGAGCTACCGATGTTTGCCAAGCTATAACAAAACGGAAACGGTGCACGGGTATCTCGCACTGGTAACAAAACGGAAGGGTAGACTCTCGGCAAAAGCCAAAGGTGCCGGCAACGGCAAAGGGGTCTTCAACTCACGCTGCCGTTGGGTGGCGGCCAGTGGGGTCTGCTTCAACTGCAGGATGATGGAGCGCATGCGAGACGTGTCCTTGCTGTTGCGAGTCGACTTGGGGTTGAAGTCGCACAGCTTGGCAATCTCCTCCCACTCCCGGCCCTCCGCATTGGCCGCGTCTCGTTCGCACACCCACTCTTTCTCCGCATTCCTGCGGAGGGGGACGGGGATCTCGCACACGCCTGGCCGCTGCTCCCGCGCCACCGGGGGTCCAACCCGAAGCGCAAACCGGGTCACCACCGTTACAAAGACACCAAAGCAGCTGCCCTAACCTTGTCAGTACAGCAAGAAGGAGCCTGGTTTGTCTACTTTCTGCCGTAAAGGAGCAAATGCTGCAAGCCACGGCTCGCAAGAATGATTTCTAGATTTTGGGAATGAAAAACGTGTTGGGGAGGGTATAGTTTCATGCTATGCGAGAACACAGCCAGAGCAACAAGCACGTTGCACCGAGCGTTAGCACGTGAAAGACCAAAGAGCTTGCTCTCGTAGCTTCTGCTACATTCGCACCTAAAGTGAAAAGTACAGTAAAAGTTGAGAAAATTAATCTGTCAAGAGGACAGAAAGTCTGTGCTTTCATCAAGCAATACAGTGATTTAATGATACCAATCACCTCTAGAGTGCTCTCCTCTCTTTAAAATAATAAAAAAGTAAAACAAAAAGAAAGAAGTTACATCGGTGAGGTGCACTGCAATTGCCAGCCAAAAGAGGCCAGCATCCATTTTGTCCCTCTTTTCAATTAATTTTAATGTAGCATTCAGATTTACTGGCAACACCGAAACATGACTGTTGAATAATATTGTGACGACGTATCAGGGGGATATGGGAGGGCACCAAACATCTTGCTGCCTGTTTGAGTTTTCTTATATGCCGATTACTTGTATGCAGGTACTGTAGCGCACTTGCATACGAGATTCTCATACTACAACCTTGTGTGTAAGATTGTGGCAATCGTCAATCTTGGCTTTACCATGAATCAGAGAAGTCACCATAATGCCTCTCCGAGCAGATACGAGAACAAAAGTTCAAGGGAGCAAACGAAGGGAAGTGTGGTGGCTATGTTCTGTCCTAACTAGCATCTACTTGCATTTTATGAGCTAGAGTAGAGTCAATGCAAAATACCACTAAACGTTCAAATGCGTAAAGTAAAAAAAAAAAAAAAGTATCGAATCACTCTAGATAACGATGATGAACAAAGTATAGACAAACCAGGCATATTATAATGTCAACTTCAATAAACCTGTCAGTATTAATGCGAGTTTGCCAAAGCCATAGATTGAAAAGACAGTTTGCTAACAGCCCTACAGAAAGTGTTCCATGTCAGCTTTGAAAAGCAAACGCTAGAAGCCTTAACCCTCAGCCAGACTACAGGAATGAATTTCACGTTTTAAAGAATGCTGACACAGGTTAAATGTTGCACAGGAGGACATGCTGCTAAGGGGTCAGTCCTACAGCAAGAAAGGTCGTGAAAACAAACAAATGAGCAGCTAAACTCTCGCTGTTAGTACGACCTCCAAACGCGCTGGGTCGGAGTCGACAAAACGCCGCATTGCACGAACCAAGGAGGGCGTGCTTTGCAAGGACGATGGACAACTTACTTGGACGCTTCTCTGAATTGCAAAAGACAAGAAAAGGGCATGGGAAAAGACATGTTACCTTTTTAATGACAACCGCAAAAGCGGCCAAAGTGCACACACACACACAAACAAGCACACTGCAAAGTGCACTTTACAGAAGGACGGCCCTTGTCTATAAGACGTGCAAACTTTTCTGCCCTCACTTTATATTTTGCAAAGAATCATTCGTAGCCAAACCTAAGTATAAGTAGAATGCACAGCTGAGGTAACACCACGAAGATAAAGCTTAGTCTTCGAGAATGAGCAGTCAAAGGCTTTCGAAGGTCCTCGGAAATGCAGCCTGTCGAGTCTGCGACACCGAATATATTGGTTGCAACAATGCTAAATGTGCGTCCACGCTCTACAGATGTTTCAGAGTGTAAACCATACAACTACGGTAGACTCCGACATTACATTGGTATTCAGTTGAAGGGATGCTGAATTGAAATTTTGAGGTCACAAAACAAGGCTGGAGTGATTGGCGGGAGACTGCAAAACCCAAAAACATCACTCGTACAGCAATATCTCTAACAATTGGCCGCATTTTGGGAAAAGAAATGCGCGATCAGACACAACCGAGGAGGTCGACAAGACATTGTGTCATGATTCTCATTCCCCCTCCTCTTCACTTCGCTTCGTTCCCTCGAGCTAGTGAACCTAAGCAAAAAGGAGGGAAGCAAGGCCGCTTCCTTTCGTTCTTAACTGTTCCAGGAGGGTCATGTCATTAGTCCTCACTTAATTGCACCCTTCATTTCCAAAAATATGGCCACCCGTTCGAGATATCGATGTATGAGTAATGTTTTCGAGTTCGTAGCTTCCCATTCCACGCTTCAGCGACCTTATTTTGCGAAATCCAAATTTTGGTTCAGCATCCCTTTAAGAGTTCAGCCAGAAGGCCAGGTCTTTCACAAAAGTTGTATAATGATAGATCAACAATGGTCCCACCATTATCCAATGCCATAACAAGCAGGGCAAGAAAAATAACTCTAAAACGGAAGCGTGCCCATAAACTTAAAACACTGGAAAAATAAAACAAAAACCGAACAAATCAACATATCAAAATAACAATGCACAACACAAACAAAATGAGACCTCTCTACACCGTTCGTCCAGTGGCGTCACTGGGAGGAGGGGAGGGGGATTGCCTTAGGTGCAACACTCAGGGGTGTGCAGCTGGGCAGGAGGCAGAGATCGGACACTACTGCGGAGTCAACGCTCAGCTAGGAGTCGTGCTCTCACTGATTGGATCCGCACAGCGGCGCCGCTTTTATGGGAACGGGGACGTAACGAAATTCAAAGTAGCTTTGGGAGCATCCATTAGGTGCAGTATGGTAATCGGCTTATCCATTATAAACAATGTTTTGGCGACTTTTCTAACGAAAAAATTGGCGTCTCTGTGGTGTGACCAGAACATGGTCGACATTTAGACAATAAAGTATGCACTAGAATTTCATTGAGGCACTCGTCAAAAGACAGGTTCCAAAAACAAAAATGTCTACCTTGCGTAGAAATTAATATTGCTCCCAGTCTTCCCAAAAGCATTGTCGGTCCTTACATTTTCCCAGCTCATGCATTCATTCTAATGCAGACCCCCCAACACTTATCAACAAGGTTTTACTGTATGACAATGGTCGATTCTTTCTTAGCAAACCCGTTTCGATCAAAACGCGGTACACTCGACTCGCTGGCATCCCCAGCTGCATACCGTAATATCCCGAGATAGCCCACCTAAAATCGAAAGAAAATTAGGTGAAAATAATGACTGGACCAACTTTCAATGTGCAATCGAGAAAAGTTGAAAAAATTACTATTTTTATATCATGTATCCCTACCAAGCTTGGTATCGTGGTGAGGGGCAACGAAGCAAAGTTGTCCGACTGTACTTCCCAGTCAGCACTGTTCGCTTATACAGTGATGTCTCTTTAATAGGGACACCTCCGTTCCACCAAAAAGATTGTCCATAACGAGACAAAAACGCACACATTTTCGCAGTTTGCCCCCGAATATGGCGACCATATAGCAGGGCATCCATATTAACGGGGTCCACATTAACGAGACACGACTGCGTTCCACCATAGCTAACTGGGCGCATCTACACCGAGGTCGTCATTGCTCCGAACACCGCGAATACTAGGAGTGGGCAGTCTTTCAGTGTTTTAAAAGAAAATAGCTCAAGGCGAGCCATAAACAGGGGTGGGTCACCTTTCGAGGGTGGGGCATCTCTCGGGATTTTGCGGTAGGCGAGGTGCACAGACGGCGTTCAAGAAAGAAATGTGCATTACCTGTTTGCCTGCTTGGACTTCTCAATGAGCTCCTGGTAACGGGCGTACCACTCGTCTAGCTCCTTCTTGGCCGCAGCTCGGAGCTCGTCCTTTTTCTTCTCCTCCTCGACGTCTAGACGCAAGAAATCGGAATAGCCGACGCTTAGTTATGCTGCAGTCACCCTGCACTTGCGCCGCGACGAGACCGGTGTTTGCCGCGGACGTGATCGCGAAACTACCTGCAGACGTGCCTCGGGCATGTTCGAAGCACATTTGCTTTGCACATGTGCGTGCTTCGAGCGTGTGTGCAGACGGTTTTTGTATCGCCAACATGGCAGGACCGTCCTACCTCGAACCAACACCATCTAGAACGATGGGCCTCTACGCCCTTTCTACGACATGGCACCATGCTCCTGGCCGCCTGACATCTTTCGGTCGCTCGGCGATGATCACTGAGACTATGACATAATGCTTTCTGTCAAATTCGTTTTTCCGTTTGAGGCGATTTCTGACCGAACTAGGGATGATCCATACGCTGCGGCGCGGACTGTGATGTGCACCGCGATGTGGAAGAAACATGCGAGAAATGTGGGCTTCTGGGTACCTGTAAGGAAAGGAATTAGAAGATTGGGATAGCTGGGAAACGGTTTCGATCAGGCCTCGTTTCATTGGACTCGCAGACGGCAATTTTTCTCGACAGGTACGCTGCTGTTTAGTTCTGTGTAAGTTTTGTGTGCGACGGTATTTCTACCGTAGAATACCGCGCATCCGCCCATTCCACACTAAGCGCCCATATCCAAATTTCTAGGATCTGAGAAAATATGCACAGTACATTTATATGCAAGATTGATGACCGGACAAGCGTGCATCCCCCGTTTTTGCGCGATTATCTCCAAATTTTGCGTGGGCGCTTGCCCGGTATTTTACGGTATGTGCCTTTTATGAATGACTAAACCTTAGCTGGTTTAGGTCTAGCGTTAGAATTCTGCCGCACACGAGAGCTCGCTAAAGAGAAGACGACGACGAAACCCTGCGAAACGCGCCACGATCCGGACGTTCTGAGCAATGTGTATGTATTAAATACCTTCTACCTTTGACGACTGCGCATTCGATGAACTTGACGTCGTATTTGACGACAGGCAAACGGGCTAGAACTTGCCCGGCGGCTCGGCTTCGTCAAGCCGAGTCGAGAGGAGCGGAGAAGCCGGACATATTGGCTGACGTCACGCGATGTGGAGAGGAGGCATTGGAGAGTCCTTGGTCAGTCTAGGTGGTGTTGCTCGGACAGTGTCTACAGGCAGTCTTTTGTTTGATGCATCGGCAGTGTGACTGCAGCTCAGGGGTGGGCAGTCATGGTGTACAAAACCTTTCTGCGCACCTGCTATCGACGACGAAACCATCAAAGCGCAGTGCGCACTGTGACCTTACGCTTTTAATATATCTGTCAATATATGTGTATGTTCGCGTTCTTGTCTACACCATAAACTACGATGCAACCCTATATGTAAAAGGCTACAATCCCAGAAAAAAGCAGGTTGGGGAGCTTGTTCCGTTTACGCGTGATTAGCAGTGTGCATCTGGGTAACTCGCGCCGCTTTTTGGAAGGATATATTTCTGGCAAGGCTTTCAGCTCTCAACTCTGATCACTAATTATTTTTTCTCGTCAACATGGGACGTCGGGCTCGCTTACGCTTGTCGTCAGATGTTAAAGATTCTGAACAAAGGGGAAAAAAAAACATTGTGGAAAAAAACAAAAAGGAGTACCTTTGATCTCCAACATTTTTGCCTGCTCCTCCCGCCACTTCTTAATTTTTTCCGGCTCTTCGCGAACGGGAGTTGGCCTTGGCGAGGTGTCATTGACGTTGTTGGCCAACATTTCCGAAGGCCCGTTCATCTGAAAAATGCAACCAGCATTGGCGCCAATCGTCACCTGGATAGCAACATCCCCTTCACAAACTCAAGCAAACACAGTAGCCACTATGAAGTGTGTAGTGCCTTCAATGTGAAAGAAGGGCCCTAGAAGGGAAGATTGCCAACAAAAGATAATGAGCAGCTTCAAGAAAAATTCCATCACAAGCAGTCTTAACATCTAACGTGTTCCTCCATATGCATTGCAGCCCTCATCATTCTTACAGTTCTGCGATTCTTAAACTGATATTGAAGTAGTTCTGTATTTGACAAAAACGCTCCAATCATCTTCAGTTGGCCTCCCGACTCGCAAGTGTCAATCATTCTTTAATGTAATGCACCGAACAGTCGAAGCACTTTGACATAGACTACAAGAATCTTGACAGCTTCACGCATCCCACACGTACAAAAAGACAAAATGCAACCTCTTTTCAGTTTGCCCTCGTTGTTGGCCCAGAGTAGTTAGTTTGCCTACGTGCTTGTTTTCGCCATAATTTACGAGTGAGCATTTTTACAGCCTAGGCCAACTTTCATGGTAGAGGCATCACAGTGTCAACCCTGTGGGAGGCAAGATAGATAGCACAACACTCTTTGCATGAATAGCTGATCGCCAGTTTTATTCTGCTTTGTGAGGGTAGAAGAGGTGTCACCAGACCTACTAGTGGGCTGGAACATGCCCGTTTGGAACAAAGCATTGAAGTTTGCTGCCTGCCAATACCCTTCGGAAGTTAAATTCAGAAAAGTGCCTATGTCATATTTGTTCGCACTAACAGTGTCCCGCAGTGTACAATAGCACTGCGCACCTTGAGCACTTATCAAGCTATGCAAACGCACTCTTCACAACATAAATGCTACACAAAGTTGTCCTCGAGTATGCACAACTGCTAGCATGGTGTTCTGAAAGGTGCCTTGGGCACGCAAGCATCTGCGTCGTGGCAAATTTGGCAGGCTTCCAGTTGCATGTGCATGCCCACATGAGCAGCGTCACTGGGCAGCAGAAAGCTCTGGAACTGATGTCGCAACCAGCAGTTTTCTCTTTTAGAGCGCAGCTCTTAGGCACTCATGTCCTGCTTGAGCGGCGTCTGCGTCGCCGTCGGCGTAACTGCATGGTGCATTATGGGAAACGTCCCATAATGCACCCAGTGAGCGCGCGCTGCATAATGG
Organism: Ixodes ricinus; assembly: GCA_037355805.1. Taxonomy (NCBI): domain Eukaryota; kingdom Metazoa; phylum Arthropoda; class Arachnida; order Ixodida; family Ixodidae; genus Ixodes; species Ixodes ricinus. The sequence continues at coordinate 247,872 of JAZHYW010032012.1, read as the reverse complement.
GACGTTTCCCATAATGCACCGTGTGGGAGGGAGGAGGGGGAGGATGGGAGAAGGGAGGAGGCAAGGAGCACGGGAGAAGTAGATGAGGAGGAAGCAGGAGAGGGTACAGATGAAGAGGAGGGGCATACAGAGTCTTCCGCACCCTCCCCTCCTCCCCTCAAGAGCTGCGCTCTAATTCGGCATTACAAGGAGTTATAAAAGTTGTTTTTTTTTTACTCGCATTTAGTAATATTATAGGAGGCAGATAGTTGTAGTATATTGGGATTATAGGGCTGAATATATGCCATTAATCATACAACTTTTTTTTTTAAGAAGCTCTCGAGTTTTTTTGTTGTTTTTTTTACAAAGCACAGACACTTCTATATTTTCATTCAACACAACTTACAAAAAGAATAGTCTCAGCATTAGGAAGACCCACTCATCGATAGGCAGTGAAGTACAAAGTTTGCTCGATGTTTCATTCTGAGACATGGGAACTGACAGGTTCTTTTGTGTTTCTAAACCCAACCGAGAAGCTTGTTTTTAGCACCCGAGCAATAATCTACGACCTTACAGCCCAGCATAGACCAAACTGAAACAAAAGCTGTCGTTACCTGTATCTCACCAAACTCTGCAGCAATGTCGTTCGTAGGGCCATCTAAGAAGCAATAATAAAAAAAAACAATTAGACACAGTCGAAAAGCATCCGGGATCATTTACCGCCACCAGCATGCAACATCACTTCAGACCATTGAAATCCTGTCCAGTCAAGCCCCGCTTACATGTATAGTATGACTAAATCTAAGCTCGCAAAGGAGGTGCAACTGGAAACGCATGTTAGAAGCCATCAGTCAAAAGACTGCGACTGAAAATCACAAGTTTAAAGTTTATATTCCAAACCGACTAAGGATACCCTCAACACACTGGTGATTATTTCGGTCGACCTGAGTGATCTCGAACGGGAAACTAAAATCTGCAGTCATACGACGGCCATACAGCCGTAAGCCCTCGTCAGATTACTGGCAATCTGCACACGAAAAGAGGTTGACGAACGGTGCATAAAGAGACAGAGGAGTTCGAACACCACCGAAGGAACTTTAGTAACGCCTGTAACCAAATAATCTTCCAACTCGGAAAGCGAAAAACGGGATGGGAGGCGGTGTGGGGGTGGCAGACTTCGCTCGAAAATAATGCGTTTCAGCAAGCGAGAGGCTCCAGAACTTGATCGAATAACCGTAGGACTAAACCCCTCCCAAACTCGAAAACTGCTTCATAAACAACCTAAACGTTTGTAAAGCGAACGAACATAACGGTAATCGACAGTGAACAGAGACGTGGAGTAGGAAAACCCCACAAGTGACGCCCCAAATCACGAGCCCACGAACGGGCACTATCTAACCGACGGCTCGGCAGCGTAAACCAATTCAAAGTTTGGAGATCCGAAAAATGGAACGCTTTCTACTCGAGCAAACCGAGGTAAGGTCTCAAGTCAAGCAAGAAAACTGGGTGAGCTTTCTTTACCGGCCAAGGGTTCTGCGACATTGACGCCGAAGTTGTCGTTGTCATCTTCCAAGCCTGCTAGGACGTCTTGCTCCCTGGCTAAAAACTCGGCAGCAGGGTCTTCCTCGGCGGCTGGCGGACCGTCGAAGTTGGCCTCGAAGTTGTCGAAGTCTGCCATGCTGTTCGGATGCGAGGAAATAAGTTACCCTGCACGGTGATAAGCGTGCGCTCGAGGAGAGGCGTATTCAACCAGCAGCGAGACCCAAAACGGAAAGACCCCGCACAAAATGTCGGCGGCAGTGTGGATGACGTCACGCAAACCGGGTTCACTAGTCGGCGGCCAGGAGGCGCTGCCAGGAAGGCGCTGCAAAACAGAATAGTGTTTCATGTGAGTTTTCGAGTAAAAGCCGCAGGTACCGTTTGCAACTTCTAGCTCTTCTACTCCTACTCCGATGGTTCGAAACCGGTCTCAAGGTTCCGAAGGTTGCGACATAAATTATATTTTCTTGACAGGAACCACGAAGTATGAGCAGACATTCGGCTTTCTGTGAGTGATCTCGTAATTAAATAATGCGCGATATTTGGAAACTAATTTCTTTTCGGCCTAATAACTTATTGTTAGATCTAACTTCTAACCTTGTTTGATGCATTTAGGAAATAATTCTCTTTGCCCTGCTGTTTTCGGTGAAAGGATGACAAAGAAACGTGCACCGTTCTAGAAGAAACCGAATTATTGTCATTTAGTAGCAAAATAAAACACCACGGCAAAAATGACAAAAAGGATTCTTTTTCGACCCTGTCTACTTGACACCTCCGTCCAAGGAGGGCGCTAATGGACCTCTAGTTTAGTCTAGGGTTCTAATTTATTGTCAACATACAACCTGATTCAATCTAATCTACGCAAAGTAAGTTTAGTGTATAAGTGAGGTGCATAAAAGGTCTGTAATAAAGTTGGCAAAGTACTCACTTGTCACTGTTACTGAGCGCGGCCCCAGTTACTCAAAAAGAAGAGAGATGGCGCCAGCAGTTCAGTCGCGCATTTGGGAGAAGCTGGGAGGTTTTAAATTCGCGGCATCAGGTAAAATGGCCACGGCTGACGCAAAGGCATCGCGTCGACGACAGCCGAAAAATAAAAAAGAATATATAAAAAGATACAGAGCCGGCTTTATAGCCTCGCTATTAGCAACACCGAAAAGAGGCCCAGAGACGACATCTAGCACCACAAAAGAGACAAAGCCATTCTTATACCCTTATGATGCAACTTTCGGCATTCAAACCTGTTATGAAGAACAAACGAAAAAAAGTAAAACAAACATAACAAACAGGCCGTGTCAATGCAGATGACGTTATTCTGCTTTTGCTCCTTATTACATTTTTTTTTTTCGAGGTTGGAGGGGTTCGATGTTCAAAGGACTCTATTCAATTCGCTTCCGCGCTCCCCGCCTGATCGGAATGTCCGCGCCTGCATATGTAACCTTGGGGGCCTCGAATTCCATCGGTTTTTACGTAACAGCTGTTCGAGCCCCATAAAAATACGTCTAACGTGAACGTCTAAAACACGTAAAAGAGACGTTGGAGGATATCCATTCCAACTGACAGCATTATACTCAAGAGACAATGCTTCTCACGCATTTCGGTGATGCGTAGGCCGAATCTTGCGTTCAACTTGACAGAGTGTTGGCCAAGCGCAAGGACAGCGCTTGCAATGTCACCAAAAAATATAAATATCCAACAGGCAAAGAAAAAAGCTACCGATAGAAGCAAGACAGCTGGCTATTTGACACGGACAATGGATACATTCCGAGTGGCCGACTGGTCAACAAAACCAACTGACAGCTCTTAAAACCAATCGGAATCTCTCAGATGAATCGGAATTATTGACACAATCTGTGTTATTGCGATCTTTATTGCTGAAAAAAAATCCATTTGTTGACGCATAGATACACCGTTCGCATTAGCTAGCACTGGGCAAACGGCAATCAAATAGCCGACTTTATTCGCGCGTCCAAACCTCCACCGGTGCGACGAATAAAACACCGGTCGTTTTCGAGTTCGCGGAAGTCGGCATATCGCCTTTGGCGTTTGTTTTGGAGAATCAGCTGTGCGCTATCACAGTGTTTCCCGCTACGATCGATTTTTCCCTCGAAAGCAGCACACAACACGCTTGGCAACACTGCGCGCGCACCCGTACGACCGGGAGGACGTCCGCGCTGCGGAACAGCCGATCACCCCACCTCCCGAAAAAAACGCTTCCACCGGCGAATCTTCGCAAAGACAACCTCCAGTAAGGGTCGCGACGTAACGACCCTCACAGCCGGTGACCATATATCACCGAAAAGAGCGGAAACCGATTAAACATCCGCGACAACGACCGGCAAAACTTCGGTGCACGGTTCGGAGGGGAGTACCGGCGCTCAATTGCACCGTCGTAAACATGTTTACATTTCGGACAGCTGGGCGGGGCCACGACACGCCGAAAAGCGAACATTTCGGCACGAAGTGTGCCACGTTTCAACTCGGTCGCCGCTAGACTCGAACCCCACGACGGCATCGAAACCGGTCGGGGTCCAGACACCGCGCCGGCACGCGTTTTTCGAGCGTAGAAAGCCGGCACCGCTCGGGACATTTCCTCACATCCGGGCCCTCGGCGAAACCGCCATGGCCGCCTGACAACGGGCCCGACCAATGAGGAAGTAGGTCAGGCGAAGCTCGACCAATCAAAGGCCGCTGGGAATCACATGGCTTTGTTGTCGAGCGCGGCGGCCCGCGAGTCGGCAGAGAGAGGGGGACGAAGTGAGAGAACATCGGCCAGCTGTGCGGTAGATAGCGAGCGGTCCGCCGGCGTACTCGGTGCGATCACTGTGTTTTCTTTTTGCCGGACTGGCATGTCACTTCTCCAGCTTGCGCGCGAGCAGGTCGAACCTTGAGAGGTGCGCGACGCGGGGATACACAATACGATGTCGACGGGCAAACGACTGGCCAAGCGATCTATCCTCGGCACACGAGTGTGCGCGCCGACGCTGGACGGACTCCACATGCCTGGCGTCATCCAGGCGACCAAGACGGATTCGGACGACGAGAACGTCTACACCGTGTCCTTCGCCGACAAGACGACTGCGGAGTACCGCGGGGACGAACTGATCGGGCCGGGCTTCCAGACGGTGGCCGGCCTCACGCTCAAGGCAAGCCAGAAGGTTTACGTGACGTTCAACGGACGAGAGGTGTCTGGGGTCGTGATGGAGCACGACGTGCCGCGCGACGAGGTGCTCATCTCGATCCAGCCATCCCAGCACAATCACCACATCTCGCAATCGGTCGAGCTGCGCAAACGGCTGGACGAGGTTCGTCTGCTCGAGAGCCGCAAGTCGGCGAGACTTCAAGACTTGGACACCGACTACTCGCGGCTCGCCGAGGGACAGGGAGAGCTACGGCGACGTGCCGCGTCGCTCAGCATCGACGTGCCGGCTTCCATCAAGTGAGTCGCCCTTTTTCGACCCCGTCCCCCGAAGGGGCTAGAGTTCTCGGGCTCTCGGCGCCTATTTTTAGTGTTTACATCACAAAGCGGCGGTCGACATGGCCGCGCCAGGCGGCTTCCCAGCTGATCGCAATGTCGGCGAACCCGCGAGAGCTCTGCGCGCTGCCTCTCCCCCGCCGCCGCGCCGCCAACCCTCTCCCCCCAACGAACCGGCCGGCGACTTCGAAACCGGGCGCCCGCAAACGTCGCGCTAGGCCTAGCCGAGGTCCCCGCGAAACCAACAGCCGCTGCCGTCTCCTTCGCGAACCGGCGATCAGCTGACCGCCCGTGAACGCAGGCCCCAGCTCGACCGGGCCGGCCGGCCGGTCTTTGCTGCGTACAAACAAACATGGAGGCGCGCCCCTGTCACTGCGCAGCAGCGGGTGCGCAGCTGACGTCATGGAGACGTCACTCTGACGTTGCGGCCTGTTTTGCTTCTCCGGGCGGCTGTTGGGAATCCCTCGCTGCCCCTTCCTCGCTCTCTGCATCCCGAGAGGGGCCCCTGCTGCCTGCCGCTTCGTCGAACCGATTTCGCAACCGCCGCGATTTCGGCCCCGTTTCCGCATGGAGCTCGTGGCGATGCTCTTGCTGCTTCCTCAATCATCCCGCGAAACAAATTCGGCGAAAAAAAAAAAAAAATCGGAGAGAAGTTTGCCACGAAAACAACCAAGGAGCTTCAGATTAACGCTTTCTTTCGGGTGACACAAACTGCTTCTTTTTTTTGGTTTTCCTTTTACTACGGTAGTTCTTACGCTTGACACTTCTACGTTTTCGCTTGTGACCGTTTCCTGAGAAAGTACCTGTTTTTTTTTTTTCTGATTAAAAAGAGAAAAAGAAATCCGAGGCATCGCCTTCCTTTCCGAAAAATCGATCGCTCTCTTCCTTGGAACGTCGATTTTTGCGTAGCAAAATGTCGAACGTGCGACCTCCCAGAAACGTGGACGTCAGAACAAAGGAAGGAAGAAGTTGCAACCGAAGCGACGCGGAGTGCCCGCCCTGAGCTGTTCCAACGTTTTTGTCGTGTCGGTGACATTGACTTGAACATCGAGCGCTTTCTTCGGGAGCAAACCTGCGCCATTTGTCCACGCGTCGGAGATGTCGCGGCAGATCGCTTGTCTCCGAAACTGCTTCCGGGGAAACAAGAGCGGCTGTGGCACCTATTTTACCAACGTCGCCTGTTCGCTAAGGCGGCGGCGTTAGGTAAATAAATCGACGTTCTCTAAACGGAATAAATTCCTGGATTTCCTGCACTTCCTGTAATAGTTTTAACGTACACGACTAGAAACAACATTAACAGGCGATTTGCGGTTGTTCTTTTCGACTACGAAAATAATAATGTTCTTTTTTCTATGCACTCCTTCAAAAACGTTAACTTTATTGCAGAATTTGTGGTGTTGTAGATGTATTCAATATTGATAAAGTTATGTGACAGAGATTACTAAATTTGTCTGCTCGCTATGTGCTGTATTGTTTGGCCCCTCGGTGTATAAAGTTTACGAACTCGTTTTTTTTTACTTTTTAAATTTTTTTATAATGTTTCCCACTGACTAATTTAAACATTAAAAGTGGAACTATGGCACTCGGCACACCTGGTTTCCCTGGGCCTTATAAGAAATTAGTTTCGCACTGGTTGTTATCAGTCTCCAAGTGTAGGGCAATATTTTTTTAGGTAATTTTTTAAGCTACATTTACAACAAACTGAAAATTGCGTATCTTTTGTGTCGCAAATCATCTCGAGATTGCAAAAGGCAGCAAGCAGTCGACGTCAGGCTTGTTCATGCTTCCGGTTTTCGGCCACTTCGGAAACGGAGGGTGGGAGGGGAGGGGGAAAGCGGATGTGTGGAGAGGACATCCGGCAACACGGTGCTTTATGCCGAAAATATCGAGCTGAAATTCCGCGAACACGCCCGTTATTAAAGGACAAATTGTTGTACAAAACAAAGCCTTGGCTAGAGTCAATGGCGTTCATAAAATGCACGGAGGTGTTTCTTTTCTTTTTTTTATGGTTTGCACGCGATTTATTTACATCATGAAGTTTTAAAGTTAACAAATCATATGCGCGTCCCATATCTAATAAAACGAGTGATCAAAGTGTCGCACTGTTCATCTTCGTACCAAGGAAGGAAAAGGCACACCTTTGGTCATCCCTTCTCCACGGTAATCGAAGTGTGCTGCTCAATTAAGTTTCTCATTCTTTGAACAGTGCTAATTGCTTATGGTACCCCAGCGTCATTACTACTAAACAATACTCCATGCGTTGCACAAAAAAAAAAAAAGAACTTCGCATTTACTTTTAAAAACAATTTTAATACACATCAAAAGTGAAACCCAATATCTCCACAACCTTAATTTATTTTTCACTCTCTCTCTCTCCAAAAGTGACCTAGGTTATGTGATCAACGTACATAATCAATTTTTTTTTATATGTGTTTCGCAGTTTGCTGCCGGCCCAGTTTCCCAGTGAACAAAATAAATAAAAAAGTGGCGCTGAATAATTGTTCCAACGCCCAAAACGTGAAAAAAAAACCTACAAAATAAAATTAAAAAAAAACAATCACGGACGGGAATATTAGAATTAGAACGCTATTTCCTGGATTGCCAAAGTTTAAAAAGTCGTTGCATAATTAAACTTGGCGACGCAGACCGCAATAAACAAGGACAGAGACAGATTGCGGTGTGGTTGTTTTGTTCGTTGGACGTAGGTTTCAACTTCCAATCAACGTCTCGTCGAAGTGTTCAGCGGTCGTCTTGTCTTGTAAGAATGAACCCACTCACCCGCATCGCCATTTTGATGCCTAAAAGACCCATCTCGAACAACATTTGGCGGTCGCCAATGTTACAGAGGGAAAGCAAATTGGCTAAGAAAGGGCGAAGGAGGAAATCATACTTTTGGTTCTTAATTTCTAGGCCAGGTGGCGCAAGCTACCTCACGTCACAAAGGGTCCCGCCGTTAGCATCCATTCCGTCATCGGATCCGAGTCCTCACTCCGAATTTGGTTTCTGCGCACCCGTTGTGAGAAGGCACAGGCTTGTTTTGTTAACAGCGCGTTGACTATACAAAAGACAATAGTCTGCAAGACACTGCCTGAGGCACGTGCTTTCCTTTCATCACATTGGTCACGCTACAACTCTGTCCGCAGACTTGGCCACGTGACGGCCACGTCGCGTTCGATTGGCTGGGATGGCTTTCGTAGCGTCCGTCGCTTTTCGTCGTAAGTTGAAAGGGAGCATAGCCCGGAGCTGTTTGTTTTGCCAGCCCTTTCTTCGCCTCCGAGAGCGCAGTTCCGCAGTTCCCGACCGAGAAGACGCCGGCTGATTTTCGTGTTGGGGGAGGGGGGAGAGGGGGGGGTGTAGAGCAGAGAGAGAGAGAGAGAGAGCCTTCTTCCAGGCCTCCACGGCCCCTTCTTGTTGCCCCTTCCGGGGTCGAGTCTAATAAACAACGCGGCTCTCTTTTCCACTTTTTTTTTCTTCTTTTCTTGTTTTGTCCTCGAAAAGAGCAGCCCTCTTTAGCAAAATATATTCAGTGCGAAAGCAAGCTGGTGGAAGTTTACCACGATGAATTTTCATTTCATTTCATTTCATTTGTTATACTCTCAGGGCCCGAAGGCATTACAGAGAGGAGTGGAATAATACATCAATATAAAGTGAACAATGAAAACAAAACGCAAAAAAACTAAACACAAGCTACAGAATTGCTATGGAACATTATTGAAAACACCAGTTATGGCGGTTTTAAAATCAGCAGCGTCAGTGAGTGAGACTACGGATGCGGGAAGGCGGTTCCAGTCGACGGAGGTCAGGGGTAGGAAGGAGGCACAAAAGGTGGAGGTGATGCAGGGGGGATTCCTACTTTTAGTGGATGATCGGTGCGCGGCGATATGTATGATGGTTCTGAAAATAATGAGGTTCGAAGTGCTGGGTTAGAGTGATAAATCTTGTGAAACAAGCAGAGGCGAGCTATTTTTCTACGAGAGGAGAGGTTGGGCAAATATAGAGACGCTTTCATGGAGGTGACGGTGGCTGTACGGTGATAGTTAGAAAGTATAAAACGTGCGGAGCGATTTTGAATGGATTCAATGGATGATGCTAGGGATACGCCAGGGTTCCAGATAGAGCCTGCATATTCAAGTTTGGTACGCACTAAAGTTTTATATAGGAGAAGTTTAAGTGAAACAGGGGCAAGGGAAAAGTTTCTTCCGAGATAGCCTAATAAACGATTAGCGTTGTTAGTGATATATTCGACATGGATGTTCCAGGAGAGATCGTTAGTTATATGAACACCGAGATATTTATAGGTTGACGCAGAAAGCAAGGTGGAGTTATTAATACAGTAGGAGGGATAAGTGTTATTTTGACGGGACACTCTCATGGATCTACATTTAAAGGTGTTAAGTTCCATAAGCCAATTATCGCACCTGCGGGTGACGTTGTTAATATTGGTCTGAAGAGCAGATATGTCAGAGTCGTTAATTTAAATTAAATTAATTTAACCCGAGACTGGAGCAGAAGGAACAAAGAATTTCACCGTGGTAGAACAGAGACAGTCGTCATCTCAAAATCAGGTAATTTTTTTAACACTTTTTATATACACAGATTCAAAACACCACCAAGCCCCAGACGTACTTTTCTTCTTTTTTTTTTCAAGGACACTCGCAGAACTTACCGGTATCACAAAACTAAAAAGACTACAAAACACAACTAACTTTATATATATGAGAAACTTCTGCACTGCTTCTCCTTCAATCTCAAACGGTAAAAATTAAAAAAAAACACACACACACATGCACACACGTCGTTTTTAAATTTGGCGCACAAACGAAGCTGCAAGGTTACCGACCCTAATCTGTTGCTTATATATATATATACTTTAACAGATGCGCGGCACCCTAACAGATAGTTGGATTCGTTGAGGCTACCGGTTCTTCGCGTCGCTATTGGTTCCTCATCGTTCTCATCGCACGGTGCAGCGATTCGACTGGTCGCGTAAGAAACAATGGACGCCTGAGGCACGGCAGCGATTGGCCCCCGCAAGGCAGGGCGAAGGTCCAATCACACCGATCCGCACAGTGCGACTATATAAAGAGAATGGCAAGACTCCAAATAACGGACCGTGCTCTGTTTCAGAGCCAATCAGACAACGCCAAGTCGCTCATCGCCTTTGTTCGCTCGCTCGCCATCACTGACTACAAACCAACCACACACAGTAAACGTGCCGCAAACCAGCGCTTTTTCCCTTTTCTTTCCTTGCGTGGTTGGTTTAGTTGGTGATAAGCAAACGCACGAAGACAAAGAACGCCGTGACTAAACACTTTTGGCGCTGGCTGGAGCAGCGCAAGTTTGTTCTGTCTTGCACAGGGGTTGCGATGGTCGTCAAAACGCCGAACTCATATTGGCTGATCGAATAAAAAAAAAAAGAGAGTGGCGTAGACCCCAAGGCATTTCTAGCATTGGGGTCTACCCACCATCCTTCCAATCAAAGCCAATCAAAACTCCGTCGTTTTGAAGTCACCGCCACGACTCGCTCTCCGCATTGGATCGTAGTTATGATGCGTTAAATGTGTTTTTCTTTTTAGGTCATACTTGGAACTTGTTAGGTGCAATTCTTGCTGTGTTTCCAAATTTCTTCATCTCTGACAAGATTCTGCGTAATATATCGTAATAGATTTTTTCTGGCTAAAAAGAAAAATCGCCGTTTAATTGTATCTACCTCAACAAATCACATTGGTTAAAAAAAAGGTGCACAAAATCGAGATAAAACACAGATATATATGAAATGTTGTTCGCTTAAGCCCTTCAAATCGCGCATCTTCAGAAAAGCAGCGTAATAACAATAACGTAATTTTCTCCTTTCCTTTTTTTTTTGCCATGTAATTAAGTGTTAAATTATCATAAACGCTGAATAAAGGATATATATATCGGTGTTCATTTTTTGGTTATTTTCACAGCTCTAATAAGAACGTCCGAACACCACTGCAGGATGGCAGTACAGCACTTTCCAAATCTACGACCTTGCAGGGGGGGGGGGGGGGGTTGGCGGTGCTCAAGGTGTGCGCGAGAAAACGCCACGGGGCTTTTTTCGAGTCGCGCGAATAAAGTATCGTCTCCGAAAGCTCAAATACCGCTCGAAGGTAACGCCATCGGCGAAGATATAGCATTGAAAGTTTTTTTACACGCATAGCGTTACCCCGAAGCAGACTTCGGAAGCGATGGCGAAAACTTCTCTATGGGGGGGGGGGGGGGGGGGGGGGAGATGCTGGCGTCCCTCTCAGCGTCGGAATGGGGGCGAAAGACGCCACCTCCTCTGTGAAAGAAAAAAAAAAGAAAGCTTTAACTTTTGATTTGGGTAACGCTTTGGAATGAAACGTTGCCATCGTATCACTGCTGACGCTACCTTCAAGCAGGTCTTGTATATAGTTTGCGCGGCGAAGCGGCTCTGAACGTTTTATTTATGACTGGCGAAAAAACAAGTTGCTCGCGATCGCCCCGTGTGCTTCGTGAAGACATATCAAGCAGCAGGTGGAACCAGTGACACACGTCATGAACTATACGCCGACAAGCCTCGATTACACTGGGCGACGCTATCACCGCAAACAAACAATTGCCGGCTTCTTTCTTCTTTTTTTTTGTATTTTTTTAGAATTTGAAAGGCTGTCATCAAACCTTCTATAGTGCTGGAAGGATGTGCTCATTTCGAAATCTAATATATGGGGCCCCCCCTTATGTCCCGTTTTTTTCCTCCGAGGATCTAGTACAGGGTGGCCAAGCCGCGGCTCTTCGCGTGCTAAGTGAAGTGCGGCTCTCTCTCCCCTCCCCCTCCTCCCTCCCGGTCACAAGAGCACTTCCCCAAAAAGAGAAAGGAACGCCTTTTGAATCGAAAGACAGGTTGCAATTTGGTAGTCTTTTGCTACTGCTACCTTACGTACAGTTGGACTGCTTTTGACTCGGATAGATTGAAAGTAGTTCGAGTTTCGTTTATTGCTCAGGACAAAAGTTTGCCCCCCTCCCGGCTCTTGGAAGTTTCGTGGTTTTGTGTGCGGATCTTAGGCCGGGTCAACCTGGTCACCCCTGATCTAGTATTTGACTATCGTCGCCCTACTTAAAACTAAACTGCGTAAAAACGTCACTGTCGTGTTCGTGTTAACAGCAAGCGCGCTAATTAAAGTAGCTTTGGCAGGTTGGCAAGCTCTCGGTGCTGGTGAAGTAAGCAGGAGTGATTATTACAAGCGCGCCAAAGGTACATACCCTCGCGTGCGTGCTGCACGCACTGGAGGCTTGTCGGTGTCGGTTGTTTGTTTGTCGCTCTAGTGGGACCAGGGCAGGCTCGTCGTACTCGACAGCGACCCCGTCTTTTTTTCTTTCGGTTAAACAGTGCGTGGCCATATAGGTGACGCGCGTTGCCGCCCAATTCGAGGGATTCACCCGTAACCATCCATTCATCCATCCGCGGCAAACAACTTTTGACGGATGTCTCCGCATCGGATGATTGCTTTCTCATCGGCGAACAGCGCCAAGCAGGTACAACCTGCGCGAGGATATTTTGGTAGTCCTATTTTCTACGTCGGTGTGTGTGTGTTTGGCGTCGCCGCCGGCGGCACGCGTCGCAGACCCCGCAGTCCCCTGCCAACTGGGCCGACCGCTTCACTCGGTTTTCTCCTTCACAAGACAGCTGGAAGTGGGGAGAATGTGGAGTCGGAGGCAGATCGCTCGCTCGCTCGCTTGCCTGCGCGCGCGTGAGCTAGAAAAGCCGGTCCTTGCGCCCGGAGGCGCTACACGCTACTTCTGCTCGCTGGGATCGTCGTCACGCTACGACGGCCATCTCGGACGCTCTTTTTAGTTCCGTAAGGTGGATACCCCCCACGCCACACACCTCTATGCACACATCCCTGGCTTTGACTCGGTATACAGTTCAAACCCGACAAGCGAGAAAGAAGAAAAAAAGAACAGCATATAAAAGAAAATTTTAAGATAGGGGTAAACGGTTCAAAGACACAAGACAAAGAAAAACGCCAAGTCCTCGCTCCATAGTAATGCAGCGTTCGCGGCGTGCAGAAATAATAAGCCCGCACGCGCCGCCAGGGTCTCGCTCGTTCTCTAATCCCGTATACAGGCAGTCGAGCGCTCGTGGTCGGAATTCTCGCCTTTTCTCCCTGTATTTAAGGGGGAGAGTGATATGGGGTGATCCGTGGCGGGAAAACAAGACAAGGGGGCGAAGAAAGGGTGAAGCGTTTCTAGATCTGCAAGGGTGAAAGCACTCGGGGTGAATAGGAAGGAAAGCGGCGGGCCGTTGGCAGCGAAAGAAAAGTCTCCGCCACAAGGAAAGATAGCGCGAGCAGCCTCGCGGTGTGGGGTGTCCGAGCGGACGTCGCGTCCAGTTACATACACACTCAGCCCATCTCCCACTCCTTTCAACGTTCCTTTCCTTTCTTTTTTTTCTTCTTTTCCGTGGGTGTGAGACCGGCCGCTCTTTACGCGACGCAGTTGCGCGTGCGTCACTCGCTAGGAAAAGCAGGACCAGTTCCTCTCATGATTAACAAATGATTACCAAACTTCAAAAAGTAACCGAGTACAAGTAATATGATTACTCGTAATGAGTAGCGTACAAGTTTTCTACAAAACACCTCTGAGACGGCGTCGTGCAATAAGCTGGGCCGACGTACGCTGATTATAGAAGAAAAGAAAACCCGGGCGTTTTCAATGATCCTGCGTCGAGGAACGCGACTACGTTAACTTAATTCCCACACGCCTGGCTTGTAACCATATAGTAACGCGACCATTGTCGCAATTTCGTAATTTCAGGGAAAAAAAAATGTCGCATCAAGGTGCCTGGACCGACAGACCGACTGCTCTCGTCTCGGGTGTGGAGGGTCCGTGTGCACCTGCCGCCGCGCCGGCGCACTCCGCGCGCGATGATGTCGCAAACCGCGTATGTATTGCAAAGTAGGAGGAGGAGTGTGCTGCCGCTGTTCTCGGTAGCGCGGCGCGTGACTCACGGCGATCGCACGCGCGAGCGCGGACACGAAGACCCTACGGTGACTTATCGCGCGCGACGACGACGTAAACCCGAGCCTCTCTTCGTCAGAATCATGTTTCGTTGTTGCCTCTTTTGTTCGTTTTGTATCCCCCGTTTTCACTGTTTTGCACGTCCAAACAATGTGCAAAAAGAACAAGATAATAGTTACTGAGTGTTTTTAAGATAAACGACTCGGCGTCACGTGACTAAAGCCTTGACCTGAGGCGATTATGGCCGACAAAGACAATTTTGACCGCCAACAAAACAAGCTCAGCTTTTTTGTTGCTCTTTTTGTTATTCCAGCAATTGTTCTTTTTTTCTTTTTTTTCTTTTTTTGCATTACATTGCTTGTTTACAAATTGTGCTCAAATATAAAAAGAGAAGGTGTTCGTGGTTTCGGTCGGATCCGTACGGTTATACACGGATCCGTTCGGATATATTCGGATTCCTTCGGTAATATTCGGATCCGTTCTGCTTCATTCGGTTACATTCGGATACCTACTGCTATATTCGGATCCGCTCGTCTGAGTAGATGGATCCGTTCGGATCCATCTACTCATACGGCTAGGCGCCGTCATCTACTCAGACGAGGCCTCTATTAAATGAAGTGCGACTAAAAGCGGTACTATCATAATAGGAGCCCGGCCTCTCCATAATAGTGTCCCCTTGACTTTGGCGCACATGAGTGGCGTAACAGGAACGCGATTTTAGAGCATGCCCTCCCCCCCCCCCCACACACTCACACACACACACACAGGGACACAAACACACACTTTCTGAGTCAAGGAATTCGGGAAGGGGAAGAAGCTATGTTTCCACTTCGTGGTTCCTGCGTTCTAGGGCGGCTTTAACCTCTTTTATTTATTTATTTTTCCCCTTGCGTTTTAGGCTTCTTGAACTTGGTTTCGCGGTTCCCTTCTTTCTTCCCGCAGTTATTGTTGCCGCCCGGGGCTAAAACTCCCTTTCTATTGTGAGCGGTCGGGGCGGGGGACCCTTTCGGCCTTTAAATCCGGCGCTGAAGAGGTGCACCCAAAGGTGTGGAGATGCTTTCTTTTTTTCTTTTTTTTTTTGCTGGACTTTCGCTTTTTGGTACTGTGTTCTTTTTGCTTGGAAGCCTCCCAACTCTGCTCGCGTGACTCACCAACCAGCTCTCGAGCGGGACCCGGTTATGCCGCTTCCTTCTTCGAGAAAGGGAAAGGTTAAATAAAAAAAGAAAGGAATATAAACACATACACACACACATACGCATTCCTTTATATATATATATATATATATAGAGAGGGAGGAGAGAGAGAGAGATGATAACGAACCTGCAAGGAGAACGAAAATAGAGAAATAAATGAGAGAGAGATACCTATCACCCCCACGGCCTGGTAGTTACAGCAATGAATTGACAATTATGTCTTTTTTTAAGTTTTAAGGCTATGTGGCGCGAGTTACCGCGCGTTATAAAGGGCAGTACTGTTATCCTTCATCCATCCATTCATCCGATGTAAACAAATTAAGAGTGTGGACCCAATGACGTGTTGGTGCTTTGAAGAGACCGGATAAATTGCTTTCTTAGCGTATCGCGCTGCGATTCACTGCAGAGGTGCCCGTATGTGGTGCACTTATATGAACACCCTTAAAAAAAATGTTTGCTTGCTTTTTTTTTTGCGAAATAATTATTTTAGGCACATCGTGTCATTAAAAGCATTATTACGTAAAAAAAAAAACGAAGAAAACGGGCGGTGGCAAAAGTGGGAAACAAAGTTGTGTTACAGTGTGTCCCCTTCATTTCCAGAATATATGAGCCACAGTAGCCAATCATCTCACTTTGTTTCGATTCCGTGAATGGAGCCACGCGTGCGTACCCATTCCGAACCTGATTTTGGATGAAATGAAGTATGACCGCCGAACGCAGTCAATAACAGCCGAAGAAAATCGCGGTGAAATTATATAAATCGTAAAATTCGCTGATTCACCACGTGTTCTCAGAAAATTTCAACAGCGCGTCAGAGGAGGATCGCAGGTATACATTATCCATCTCTCTCTCTCTCTCTCTCTCTCTCTCTCTCTCTCCCACACACACACCCCACCACACACACACACACACACACACACACACACACACACACACACACACACACACACACACACACACACACACACACACAAACAAAAAGCTTTGTTACAGTAAGCGTTGTGTTGTTATGACACTAATTTATGGTGCAGCCGTTATTTCTTTTTATTTTTGTTTATTTACTTCATTTCGTAACTTTTGACTCCATTTCCTGGGAATACCGTATTGCTGTTTATAGTGACACCTTTCTACTACACGATCTGACTCCTTAGCAAAATAAAAATAAAAACAGGATGTCGGTGATGTCTCCGAGCGCCTTATCACGACTCGCTTTTTCGCCCGCCTTGAGTTATTCCCTCGACCCTAAAAGCTGGAGTGTGCCTCGGATCTGTATATTTCAGAGGTCGCCTGGCGAACCTTCGAGGCGCCATTCTATTTAAGTCTAGCACGAATTTAATTTGTTTTCATGATCTTTAGGAGGCTGCTTTTCTACCCTGTGACATTTTCATGGCGGAAACCGGCCGTCGGAATACATATATCTACACCGTGAAAAATATTTTAAACTCGCTACTTCCAGGATGTCTTTTTCGATGGTCACTTTGCGGCCTACTAACTATATATAGTCGTTTCGGGTCTTTATCATCTCATTACTTCCTAACCAAAAAAATTGCAGCAAAAAAAAAAAAATCACGAAAGCGAGAGGCGTGAACACAATACGCCACGCCACGCCTAACGTTTCTTAATCAGTGACGATATATATATATATATATACACTGTCGAGAGCGGTTATAACGAAGTCAACGGAAATCACTTCGCTATATCCGCTATTTCGTTATAACCGACTTCATTATAACCGGTATCGACAGTATATATATATATATATGGTTATCCATCACGAGCCATTCGTAGATCCGGATAATTCTGATGACTTGATAAACGTATATCGCGTCGAGTTAACGACACGTATCAAAGAAATAAAAAGGTGCCGCGTGCACCCATTTTTCCAGCAGAACCCACGCGGAACAGCGAATCTCAACAATCTACGCAAGGAAATGTAAACAAATGACAAGTTTCAGAAAAAGAAAAACAAACATTTTCAGTAAAGAGAACAGTTATTTCAATACTGAGCCGGACTATATACGTTTCACATGTTGACGTCACACTCAATGCCACAGCGCATACGGCATTTTTGGGACGAAACATTTCACCTCGGCCCAGGCACGTGTCCGGGGGAGGCCCATGGGGCCCGGCCGCCCCCCCCCCCCTCTTCCCGAGCATCTTGCCATTTTGCTGGCGGCCCTCCTCTCCCCCCCTCCCCCTCATACAGCATTTTGTCATGGGCCGGCCCGGCCTCGTCCAGTCGCCGAACGGACAAAATCACATGGCCTATTCTTGTGCTCTGCTTTTACTGAACGGCACATCGCAGACACGTGTAGAGGTTTCCGTTTATTTATTAATTTAATTATTTCGACAGAGCGGGCAGGCGGGACTCAAAACACCAACCGGGACGTTTGAAGCGCCAATATATTTATCATACCGGGGAAAACTAGCCATTTTTGCAGTTCATCTCTCTACATCTTGCATATTTGGATGGCAAGCCTCATGTGTCTTATGTTTGAGGCAGCCGGCTAGTTAATACTACACGGTCGTCACTAATGCTCTACCCATTGCACTTCCAGTGCTTTCGTAAAGAAAGCTCGCATGGGGGCGCTAAATAGCGACTGCCTTAATGTTGTCAGGATTAGTTAGGTGGCGCAAGCCGCCGCCCATTTAAAAGGGTTCAAGTGAGGCAACGACGCCTAGCTGGCGGACACGAGAAGCGAAGAGACGAGGAACTGGCTACGCTGGTGCCCCTTGCAATCGTGCAGCGAGACCCGGCGCCGCCTGGCGACTGAAGCGCGAAACAGACGAATGGAGGTAGAAAAAACGTGCGCGTAGTTGCTCGTTATCCCTTTCCTGTTGAAGTGGCCAATAAAACGTTTCCTGTTCTGATCGGGGGAAGGGGGGGGGGGGGACTATGGGCTATGCAAGACGGCGGGACATCGCCGCCTGCTCGCTGCGATTGGTCAGCCTCCACGCCGGCGACCAATCGCAGCAAGCGGCCATGTCCCGGTCTTTTCGTCCCCGCCGTCTTGCATAGCCCTCCTGATCTGGGCGCCGAACAAAAGGAATATATCGCTCTTCGAAACCTGCGTGCGTCGAAAATCCTGAATAATTTAAACGCGCGATTTTTTCTCAACCGCTAACCCATATACGCAGCGCCTACAGCATGTAATCCGAAAGTATTACGCAGAAAAGCTGCATCGCTTCTTTTACGCGACCCAGGAATGCGTCACCGCCCCCGAGCCGAGGTCACAGCGCGTTGCAGTCAGCTGACGTGATCAAAACTCACACGTGACCGAGAGAGCGCATGGGAAGGACGAGAGAGATAATATGTGGGTTGACGAACAGAGGACGGCTGGACGGATGGGAAAATAATTGCCGAGGAGTGCGACCACCTCTACTTATCACGGCGCCTGCTGCATATACGCTCGCTCAGCTTACCGTATAGTTTCCTTTGTTACCGGTGCCCAACTTACAACGGGTATGGTGCCCCCTCCGCCTACAATCGCTCTCCCCTCTTCGCCTATCACCACAGTCCGGCCTATCTGACGTGTAGCCGCGTGGGTAAAAGAATTAATAAAAAATATAGCGAATCGCCCCTCATTTGTTGCAGTTAAAGGATTAGAACTTCGGTCCATACTGACAAATAAAAAAAAACAAAAAAACAGGGTTTGCCGGTTGCTAAGCAATCACGCACCCAATGAAATTGTACCATTAGCCGCAAGTTCAACGGCTGTCAGTGACTGTAGACATTATTTTATTCAACACCCCGCGACGAAGACACATTCAGGGAGAAGTGCATCCGGTCCTTGACAAAATGCGCTAAAATACGATTCACAACAACAGCAGAAGTGACCTATATGTTTTCTTGCCAAAAATACAACCGTTGTCATTCTTTTTTTTTTTTTGACGTATCGGCGTATGGATGGGTTCAGAAGCCGCAGTGACACTGCCCGTACATCCTACAAAAGGCACACGGTGTTCACTCGCAGACATGGCGACCTCAGACAGCTTGAGGTTACGACAGGTTTCCAGCACAGACACTTCCTGTTATTGGTCCTCCGCGGAGGAACCAATTACGGCGCCTGCGCACATTACACTCTTCCGGTCAAAAACAACGTCTGCAACTCGTCATCTGGCCGGATTCGCTTTCCCAGATCCCACCGATTGGCGCGAACCGAAACCAAATAAACGTGCAAACCTTTTTTTTTTTTCCTCAACAATGGAGGCGCACTGTCTCTTTCTCGAGAGAGAGAGACACACACAACATTCCCGGCGTGCCACGATAACGCCCTTGGTCGCCATGTTTCTTTTGAGACAGCCGCGAAACTTGACACGCGATCGCGCTCGCTCCCGCCCCCATAACGACGCGCAGAGAGAGCTGGGTCGGGTGGTGAAAGGAAAGACCCGTTGATTGGTTCGCTGAACGCGTATAGCTCCCACCGTACTGTCGGCTATAGGGTTGGACTCATCATAGATAATTAACTTGTAAAGCGCCTAAAAAAACACGAGGACACGAGGAGTTATGAGTTAAACATGTACCAGCTAGCCCACCTATCCGTTTTACTGCTGATCAGAGATAAGCGCGTGTGCCGATGATTACCACTCTAGCAAATCTGGTGCGCCATCTTTCCCGGAAAGCACTCGGGAAGAGCCATTCGCTGCAATCTACGGAGGGGTATTGGCCAATAAAATTAATTTGCCGCAAAAAAAGAAAAATTAGAGCAATATTGACAGCGCGAGACTCGATTTAGTCCGTAGTCACCTCCTTTCCACTTGTTTTCTCTCTCGGCATTTCGGGCGCGTGGAGGAGAGGTGGCTCCGCTTTGCCTTCACGTTGAGGTGGAGAGAGTGTATGACCATACCGCGAAGTCTTGGATTTTGCGCGCAGAATTTCAAATAAATCTCTCGCCGTCAATATTAGCACTCTAAAAACTTTTTTTTTCTCGTAAAATTTATTTCTCGACAAACGTGTCCCAACCAGACTGTTTATTTTTTTTTATTTAAAGGGGGCATTCGAGTGCTTTTTGTAGAAGCTTGTTTTTGATGGCAATATTGTTCTTGGGCTTTAGTCGGTAAGAACGACCAGTTCCTAGATGGCAAGGCGTCCTATAGTAAACTCACAGCGATGGAAATACACGGGCACTATATTTTCTCTCGGAGGAGCCATCCTCGGGTCCCCAGTACCTCTATAAAATTTGACCAATGAAAATAGTTAATTGCGCGGAGATTCCGAACGCTAAAATTATTCCTCTTTTTTTGAGGCGCATTGTGCATTATATTACGACCCAAAAAAAATCATATTTGTGGGTGTAAGAGACGTAATACAGCAAATATTGTTTGAAAACGCCGTCCGACCCTACGGTGTGTGCTCCAAGGCGCAGAAATAGGGGTGTTGTCATTCGATCTTTGGTTCGATCTTTAATGGGCAAATCGGCCGTGCATGAGTACAATTTCCGGATTTCTAAGGATGCTTAGAGCACGTATACGTAGATCGAGTTATCACCAGAAATAAGCGATCTCACAATCCACTTGAGAGTGCCCTTTAATCCTAAAAAGAACAGTCCGCGTCGTAACACCGAACATGGCGTTTCATGCACTCACATCGTCACACGCAAACCGTTTTTTTCTTCTTTTACGTATAAGCATGTTATCCGCTTCACGATGTGCCGAGCCGTACTCCGTAGATTGCAGCTGTTGGCTCCCCCAAAAGCTTCTTTCCTGGCAGAACACGGAGGCCGTTTGCAAGTACGGCCTCTGGGCACCGCCATCTTGCATGCTGGTGTGCGTAAGATCGTCTGCCAGTCAAGCATTCCCGAGGCGTACCACCACGGTTTCCAGACTGGCGCCCAAACAAAGCGTTTTCCGCCCACGTTGGCCAGACTATACTTCGTTTCAGCTTCGGTCCGAGCGCGGCCGATGTTATGAGCCGAAGGGCCAATCAAACAGCGAATGAGGTACAACGTCATGGCGTGCTCAATGCAGTTGATAGGACCAGCCGGTATTCGCCGTCTCTCTGTGCAAGCTCACCCGCCGGTTAGTCCTATCAAGCGCAGAGAGCACGCCATGACGCTGCGCTTTTTGCGCTGTTTGATTGGCCCTTCGGCTCATAACATCAGCCGCGCTCGGACCGAAGCTGAAACGAGTATAGCTACGAAAGCGCGGATGTTTGCAAACGTCTTTGTTTTGTTTTTTTTTGTTTTTTTTTCATGGGTTTATTGGGCAACATTGGTGGTCGCCATTTCTTGGCGAGAAGTGTGCGATTGTATCCGAGTCCTCGCCGAAGCTGAGCCGAGTTCTCGCCGAAAGCTGACGCAACTCCCGCGTCCAACACACGTTCAGAGTACCGTGCCCAAACAATGGCGCACTCGGATGATTGTCGCAGCGGCCACCAGGTGGCACTGACTTTCGAAAACGGTCATTGTCACTGCGCGCATCGCTCTTTTTTATTATTTGTTTATTGGTATACTGAGCTCCGCCACGTGCGCTGGGCTGTCGTTCGCAGTGATTGGCCGTCTTCGTGTTCTGTGGGAAAATCAATTCGCACTTTCTGAATACTTTAGAATGTACAGTTCCTTTTTATTCAACCTTTTAACGTATTTTTTATATATATATCCGAACTGATGCAAATGTACCGATGTATGTATTTTTCTTTTTTAGTAGGCTTTATTGTTGATTTTATCGCATATATTACTGCGCTCCTCGAGTGTTTCAGCGTTTCGGCAGAACACGGTTTGTTTATGTAGGGCAATTCATAAAGAAAATAGAAAGTAAAACCAGGGCTGGTTGTTGTGCGGAGATTTAGAACCAAAAAAAAAAAGGGACGCCAGCAGTTTGTGTCCGGCGCGCTCTCCTATTGGCCTGACCTTCGTATACCGAACTGATAAATCGGTCCGTTTTTTGCATTGCTCGCCGGGGAGGTTATCGCCAACGCTGCTTCCCCTCCCCGTTTCGCCGGGCTGGCGCTGATAAGAAGGCCCCCACTGCGGCCCAGTTGTAAACAAGGACCAGGCCGTTCTTTCTGTTCGAGCATGCACTTCGTGAAGAAACAAAAACAAACAAAAAAACACGGCTTTCTTTTTTTGGGTAGTGGGGACGTTGAAATATAGGCCATGCGGCTATGACGTCACGCGACTGCGGCGGCGCTGCTGTCGACGCGGCGCGCAGACGCAGCACTTTTTTCGCACCCAATGTGGGCAAAGGCGGGCTTTACATGGTTTGCACGTGACGTCATCGTAACATGCCGGTGGTCAGTCTTGCTTGCTCTTGCCGATAACAACAGATTCGCAGGGGCGAAGTGTAAGTTCCACAAGGCACTCACTCGGACGCCATCAGAATGGCCGCCGATGAGACCTCAGTGCAAGTGGTGTATCGAATGCACTTATCTCGAATATACACGTTTGCTTGTTCTATGCAGATAATGATAATAATGATATATATATATATATATATATATATATATATATATATATATATATATATATATATTATATATATATGTGTGTTATTTACCGAGGACAAAAGTTGTAGTGAAGAGCTTGACAATTAATCAAGCACCGTATACACTGATCAATCGGAAGACGTGCGGGAAAATACCCACACACGCGCGGAAATGAAAACATGCTCGCCAGAGCAAACTAATTGCTTTAGAAAATACGAGGACCACATATACGTATAGCCCCAATTAATTCGGCCATAGCTAAGCTTGATCAAAGAATCAAACACAGGAAATCATAAACCGCTTATACCGTCCGCAAAAAAAAAAAAAAAAAAACAGAAAAAAACATTGTTTTTAAAATTGGAAGCACAAGCTGTGAATAAACTGAACCAGTTTGACATCTCGAATATGTTCTCGGCTAAATCAATGAAATATGCCCATGCGCTCCCTGCACGAAATCGATCTTCATCACTGTGGTGAACTTTGAACGATTCGCGGTGTAACGCAACTCCGTGACGTCACGTGACTTATTACGACGTGGTCACGTGACGTGGCCTCACGTAACCTCATGTGACACCGTAACGTCACGTGCCATGGTTATGCGCGGACGCACCAATGGACAAATTTCTGCGAGTAGGGTTCATCGACCATTCGGATAATCGGCGCTGCCATGTTGGTTGGCTTCTGTGTAACGCATTCTGAGCACAAGTACTAACAACGTATCGTTATCGCTCGTTTCTCTTCGCAGCGGCCGCAAGCGCCGACCGAGTGCCACGGAGGATGCCGACACCATGGACGACTGCATGGCCGCCATGGTCCTGATGCGCCTGTCGTGCAGCCCAAAGTCTCCCAAGGTGCCATCAGACGGCGCTGGTGAGTGTGACCCGACGAAAGCTCTCCGTCCCCCACCGCAGGAAACGGGCCCCCGAAACCAACCGCGCCTGCCCCCGGAGTCGTCGGAACTATGGGCAGCTCGCGGTCCCTCTCGCCCGATACACGTGCGCACACGATCTGGCGCCCAAAGTGGAGCCGCGCCGCGAGCTCACCGCCGCCGCATCTCGCTCCTGCACGGCGTCAGCGGCGCCGAGCTACGTGATGGCACTACCAAGGTGGTATAATCGCAAATCAGGCTGCTGCCGCGGACAAGGAACGAACAATGCTGCTGCTGCCGCCGGCCGTCGCTCTCTCTTCCTTTCCGCCCTTCTGTAATTTAAGCACGACTGCCCAGCACGCCGGACCTGAAAAGCGCCGTTGAGCAATGAGTATACATCGTCGCTTTCGCGCCACCACGCGCGTACTGCAACCGGGTCAGCGTCGAGCCGCTTTTTCCAACCTGCTAAGCCAATATCAGCTAGAAGACAAGGCCTCGCCCGCCTCCCCTCCTTACGTCATCAGCGGTGGATCCATGAAGCGCCGCCTACCTTCCGTTAGCGTCGTCGACAGCACTTCTGAGTCTCACAACGCGTTTGCCGGATCCACTAACGATGACGTCATAAGCGGGCCTTGTATTTTATGCGGTCTTGGCAAAGGTCTGGGTAGAGTAAAACCTCGTGGAATGCATGCGCATATATTTTCAAAATAGCAAAAAGAAAACTAAAAAAAACGCGTCAATTTTATTTTGCTCGCTCACGTTTCACATTCTCCGTTTCCCTTCCGAATATGTAGATACGGCTTCTGATAACGCGAGGAATGCTTCGTCCGAGCGGCATTTCAAAGTCAATCGCGGTTGGCGCTTCAATAAAGCCGCGGTAAACTAGGTGAATCGCTTTTCCGTAATACACCATCTAATACCCATGTTATAGGGACACTTAGAAGGCCTTCGGAACGAACTTGTTCGGAGAATCGGCAAACCAGCGTACGTCTACGCAAGCACGCGCCCGTCGGCGCGCGCAAAACGAGCAATTATTACTATCTCTAACAACTCGGCTACACCCATACAATGTTTCTAAACGTTATCGAGCTTCTCCTCGCCCAATTACCCAACGCATTTACTACAGTCTGTTGGAGGTGAATAAAAGCGGGACAGGCTCCACACCCTTTCCACTTCGCAGAGGAAACGCCGGAGAGGAGGCGGGATCGAATAAAGGCTCTTGACCCTTTACTCGATCTCATTTGAAATCATCCAGTTATCATTCCAAAAATTTGGGTTTCTTTTGGCACAGGCAAAATATAATGTACCTGGTATACCGAAAAAAAAAAAAACTACCGCGACGACAACGTTTTGACGTTGTCGTCGCGGTAGTGTGCCGAAACAAACAGAGTTCCTACATTTTTTTTTTTTCCATGGAAGTTGCGTTTTTTCCTCGCTCGTTGGTTTTGGTTCTTTCTGGAACCCATCTAGGTTGCCCCGAGCACGGCGGTTGCTGCCTCCGCGCTGCCGGCACGCTTTCGGGCCGCTGTTTGGCTTTCTACAAGTTCGCTTGTACTTTCGGCGCCCTCGGCACCGCGTCGCGTCGTCCGTGGGGCACCGCTTTTGGGGTTTTTTCGTACGTCGTAAATCTCGTGCACCCTCCTTCCCCCCTTGAGCGCCCTTTCTTTTCCGCTTTACTCCCGTTTGTCCCGATGTGTGTTATTATTTTCCTTATCTGGCAACGAGCTTAGAGTCGGCGTCATAGCCGAAATTTCACAGAAAGCTGGTCTTGGTTTATTTATATCAACGCTACAGCCCCCTCATGAACCGTCTTGACTCATCGTTCAGAGTCGAAACTAAATTATTATTATTATCCGGTCCAAACTACCTTTAGTAATCAGTCAAAACCACCTTTTTATAAAGATTTGCCACCGGCATCATATTCGTCGCCGTCTGACTTGACATCAAGGACATCATCACTGGAGACCAGTGGCGTCACGAGGGGGGGGCGGGGGGGGGGGCGGACCGCCCCGGGTGCAGCGCTCAGGGGGGTGTCGCGGCGGGCCACGAGAGCGGGGGGGGGGGGGTCGCGGCGGGCTACGCGAGAGCGGGGGAAGGGGGGGAAGTCGCGGCGGGCTACGCGAGAGCGAGGGGGGGGGGGGGGGTCGCGGCGGTTTACCGCCCCGGGTGCCGCTGACCCTCGTGACGCCACTGCTGGAGACACTTCGACTCCGAGACAACACGTCTTCAAGATTCATAGCCGCGAACTTCTTTCTTTTTCTTTTACACAAATAAATGCAATAACCTCGAGGAGAAAAACAAACGAGTTCTTGCACCACTCAGCTACACGTAAATCCACGGCTATTCTTCAAACGTTTGTTGCTATGATTTCGTAATACCTATTATTAATACCTAGACTTCGTTGTTCTGTCCGTTTTTTTATATTTTATTTTCCTACGTCTCAGGGTTACAATGGATATCATTAACCAGCTCGCCTGCGTTTTTGACCTTTCTTCACCTATTACCCTTCACGTCAGATCGGCTAACTGATGAAGTAATCGGTGAAACGTCACCGATTAATCTGTCAAAAACACTTAAATTAATTGGAGCACAGTCTTGACCTATATAAATATATCTTTCGCGTTGTTCTTGGCACTACAGACCCTTTTCATGGCAAACGCCACCGGGCGGTGCTGCAGTCTTTGACGTCCCAGAGAAGTTCCGGTTCATGAAAAGAATGAACTGAAACGTTAAAAACCACCAATTCTCCAGGTGAACGCCAAAAGAACGAAGGAGTGCGAGATGCGTCAAAATGTTTCTAGTATTCTCGTAAACCATCTTGCCTCCTCCAAGATGTAATATTGTACAGCCAAAGGCCCTCGTAACATCTCCAACTTTGTTGTCCGTGTAGCATTTCCACTTTTTAGCACCGGTGGCATAAAGCAAGCTCGACAAGTTCGACGAAAGCGGAGCGACCGGACTGCCGCTCGGGACGCAAGCGGCAGTTCACGTTTGTAAACAGCAAAAGGGTCCTAGACCAAAACGCCGTTTGCGAACAAGTCCGCGTTTGCCCACAGCATGTGCGTCCGCAGTCACCAGATCCGCGTAAAGTAAAGCGTGACGTCAGAGTCACCTTACCAGCTGTGCAACCCAAAATAAAACAAACAGCAAAAAAAAATCGCTACGATAACAAAGGAAGGATGCGCCCTTCGCTATCGCAGCAGCAAGTCCTGCTACGCCACGTAGGACGAGGTTAGGACCTTAGTCGGAACGTAATGTGCCGATCCCTTTGTGTGTGTGTTTTTCTGTTTGGCGAGGTTTCCGTCATTGCGGCGCGCTGTCCTTCTGTGCATATACCCGCCATGGTAAACACAATGGGAGTGAGGTCGACAAAAACCGGATCGCGCTTATCTGGCTGAGGTCAGTGCAAAGTGCGGGCAGGCCGCCAGCAGCCAGGGTGGATGACGCGGGATGCACGTATCGTACCCGAGAGAGACTCGCCAGAGGAACTTCCTCCTGCTCTCGTGACAGCTTCTGTAGTCAGGGTCAGGGCACCTTCTACTGCCGACCATAAGCGGTGCTTTGCGAAAGACAGCTTACGTGTTATCCCGCGCGGACCAGCGGCGGACGGTGCCAGGCACAACCTGCAGCGTAGAGCCCTGCACGGGGCCGGGCCAACCCGAAAGCCCGGGCCCGGCCCGCACGGATTGTCTCCGGGTCCGGGCCGGGCCCGGGCCGAGCTGCTCGGATTGGGCCCGGGGCCGGGTTTGGACAATGGTGTAGAACACTTTCTAAAAAGTTAAGAAAATGTTAACGCAATAATCGTTTAGAAAAAAAACAAATAATTCCGTTTCTAGACGAGGTTTAGAAGAGAAAATAACAGAAAACAGACAGGTCTGTTTTCTGTTACTTGTCTCTAAGAAACCCCAGTCTCAGGAACGCGAAATTGACTTCACCAGCTAGCCTGTACTATGACTCTTTTCGTAAATAAGCCAGAAACAAAATTGCTACGACGCATAAAAAAAAAAAGGTGGTTTTGGGATAAGAAAGTTTACAAGAAGATGCGGAGAGGAATCCTGGGGATTCCATCAGCATAGCGGGACAGCTGCCAGCAGGCAAGAAAAGAGGACAATCCGGTCACAGGGGGACGGTACGATTGTCTTTTCCTTTCCTTTTCGAACTCGTCTTGAAGAAAAAGAAAACGCCCTCTGGCTACCAAAGATAAGCTGTCTTTTTATGCAAGCTTTCGAAGGTTCACCACGTGACTGCGATATGACAGCGTCTTTCATGCACATTAGTAAACGAATCAAATGCACCAACACCTTCCCAGGGCAGCTTTCAATTTAGAGATGAGGCACGCCTTGGTATCTCATCAGGCCGGGCCCGGCCGGGCCTGATCAGGGAGGCATCCCATCGAGCCGGGTCGGGTAACATATAATGGCGAATTCCACTGGTCGCTTTGGAGCGCGCTGGGATCAGTAGACCACATCCGAGATGAAGCACGCGATCCGAACGGAGTCGCTCCGCCTCCGGATCCCCAGAAGAACATGAGCACTCCTCCGGGATCGGCGGATGGCTTCCAGTCATTCGCCTTCCCGGGAATCCCCTTCCCGCGGTCCCGGATCTCGAAGCGCATGTTTGCAATCGCGGCGCTAACAACACGGGTTCAACGCACGAGCGAAGTTAATCATGATGCGAAAACTACGTGTCGGTAAGCGATGTGCGTCAGCGTAGCCCACTTGCCTCTTCATCGGAATACTCGTGAACGGTGTCCAAGTACGTCTCGATTCTCGGCCTCTTGTGCGGAGGTCCGAAAAGGCAGTCAAATTCATGCTGGACTTTAACACGCAATCCTCGTCGTCGCTGCTACTCGAGCAACTTGACGACGAACTGTCACCAAGCAGCAGCATGTGAAGCGGCGTTTCGCGAGCGGCGGTTACGAATTCTTCCGAGGGAGATGACCGGTGAGAATTAGGAAGTCACGTGTGCGCCCCGAGAGCTGGCCAGGCTGGCTTCCGGTCGAATCCGCCGAAATGGGCGGAGCGACTTTTCTCGGATCCGGATCGAGATCTGGACTGCGGGAACTGATGCAAAACGACGTGTGGAACACGTCCGTCTAGATGCCGATCGCCCAGTGAAATAGGCGCGCTCCAAAACCAGCAGTGGAATTCGCCAGAAGAGCGAGCGCGCCCGGGCCTCAAAAAGTGGGCTCGTGCAGTGCTCTACTACAGCCTGGTACAACACCGCGCTCGACAATGCATCGACTTCAAGGACATGCCTTGCACCTGACATCATCCCGTCAGCTTTCCAACCACCAGGCAGAGAAGAGAAAGGAATTACAGCCAGAAAGAGGCAATGGGAAGACTGGTGGAAATTATCTAAGGAAAACTGAATGATGCACAACCAACTATATAGCAAGCTGGGGACAGGGGCGACAGACGAAAATTGGGACCCCCTTCCGCGTGTCTCCGGCCCCAGATCTCAACCCTGTCTCCCAGTGGGCCCGGTGTTGGGGTAACGGCGACCAGGTTTGAGTCCGTTTGACCAGGGGAAAATTCACGACTCCCTCGCCGGTGATGGCGTATAACCTCAGAGACAGCGAGCGCACCGTGACGACGCACTTTAGGTGCCCTTCGATTGGCTCCGTCGTAGCTTTCGGCGGTCGGACTTGGAAGGGAAACGGAGGTCGGAAACCATCGAGAAACTCAAAATGGCGGGCGGACGACCCACGCCGAACAAACAGACGGCCAGATTAGAGGCCGCATACGCTGAGGGATGCGGGGCTCGCTTTTATCGTGGCAACGACGCGGTCACGCGTCCGCTCGTCCGGGATCCCCACAGGTTATCGGCTCCTCCTCGCCGTTACCGAAAAAGAACGCCACCGGAGCCCGATCGCCGATGGGGATATCGGTCGTTGGCTGGGTTCGGGGGACGACGCCTCCTGGCTCTCGCCTCCCACGCCTGTCAACGCGCGCAGCTTGCTTTGCACGCACGAAACCTCCTCGCCCGCGAGCTCCCGCAACCTTACACGATGCACACACTGCGAGCCATCCCAACGAGTCCGGCGCCGGGAACGTGGCACGTGGTTGCGCGTCTCCCGAAGGTCACGTGACATAGTCAGAGCATTGGATTGGCTTCAATAAAGTAACTAGCGGAGCATATAATACAGGGGTTGTCAATCTCGGGAGGAAGGGAGGGGGGGGGGAGGGGAGGGAGTATACATGCTTTGTTTATAAAATTTTAAAATTGTATTTAATCCGTCTCTTCAGTAATGTAAACCGGACCTCAAGATATATATAAATAAATAAATTCGAGGAGGGATACAAATTAATGCCCCACGGCAACACACAAAACCCCTAAAACTGATCCGTATCAACTGAACAGTAGAGTACAATCTCGGCCGTGTTAACGACTCTCGCTGGGTGAAAACCAGCACAGAGCACGTCGTGTCGCCGTGTTGCCTCTCGACAAGTCCCTCCATTCAATGCGTACGTCGCCGACAAGAGTCGACCAGAGTCGACGACAATGCGTCACAGCGGCAGGGGGGTCTTTATCGCGGGAAGTTAACCCTCGTCCCCGCCCCATCGTACGTCATCGTCCTTCCAATGCAATAAAAGACGGAGCCAGTCACTCTTTCTTTGTTCTCGTTAACCTCCAGGTTACGGGTGAACGTACGCGAGAAGAAGTCTGGCGAGCAGACAAAAGAATGATACGCACGCTCGCGCGGCCTTCCGGGAAAAACAAAGGCTAGATAAACCAAATACTTTCTCCCGTTCCTTGCCGGCCCTTCTGTACATATTATCTTTTCTTTTTTCTTCTACACTCTGGGCGTGAAAAAAAAAAACCGTCCAGTATGCACGAGGAAAAAAAAAAGAAAAGAATGCTTGGCAGTACCGACTGTTTTCCCAAATCAAATGTCGCGACCAAAGCCGCTAACTTACTTAGACCACGCTTGTCGGCACTTCCCGATTTGCTTGCTGGCACCGCCATTTTGGTGCCCATATAGCCCCTGACAGAGTGAGAAGCACAAAGCGTGTCGGCCTCCACCACGCGCTCCGCGCCTTCCGCCGTGCTTTGGCCGGAAACCACACAACCGAAGCTCCTCCCTGCAGTTCTTACACAATGGTCGCAATATAGACTCTTTTCAAAAGTGAGTGCCAACTATTATAGCTGACGCGCCGATTACACGTTGTTTGGGGACTCTCTGAGCACGTATTGGTCACGAGTGTGACGTCAGCGTTCGGCGTGAACTCGGACCCAATCACACGCTTCGCACCCCATAAATGGCGACCGCCAATGTTGCTCGACGGACTTTTGAAAAGGGTCTTTCGGCCATCGTTACGATCTGAAAATTACTTCCACAGTCGCGGTCCGATTCAGCATTTTTTTGCACGACTGAAGAGCGTTTCCTGCCATTTCAGAGAGAGCTCCAGATAACTGGTAACTGAACGATTTTATGCGGGGAAGATGGCTGAAGTTGTCGTTACTCTGAAGGGCGTATTTAGTGGCTCAACTATCCATCGGTCAACAGCCGAATCATAATCGAACTACAGTCGCATACTATCACATATACATGATATCAGTTCCGTTGTAGTCTTGATTTCCGGCGTGTTCCTCAGCCATAGCACCCGCGGAGATTAGAATGGTAAATAGGCGTGACTCTGACGCTATAGGCGTGACGTATTAGTAAATAAGCCGCACTCACCGGGGATATAAACGCGCAGATGTCTTTTCATGCATGACGAACTTGTTTTTTCGTAGAAACACGTCATTATCATGATAGTCTTACCCATTTCCCAATGCTGATGATGTATATGCATGTTTTAAATCAAAATACGAACTGCGCATGTGCGAGACTTCTGTGGTAGCGCATGCGCAGCCTCGTACCGGAGGGTCCATCGTATTGTATCGGATGTGCAGAGACGGTTTCCTAAAACTTTCTAATAGGGAGTTTCCGCAGATCGTTTTGCCTATACTCGCCTTGTACGCTCTCCGCAACGAAGACCCCGCTAGTGCTGATGCGTGCCGCTTGCCTTTGACTGCAGAGTTCCGGATCTCGTAGCGGGTTGCGGAGAGCGTTGCGGGACAGAAGAAACGATCTTCGAAAACTCCCTAATGATACCCGACAACGATACGACGCACGCGCAAAGGTGGCGGCGGAGCATCGGGAATCGTTATCGAAGTCATCATAACCGATTCGCTAAAACTCTCTTTCACACATTCCCAAGTTAAATTATGCTCTAAATTCCGTCTCTCGTTAAATTATCTACCTTCCCAATTTCGTGTACTATCACACTTTTTCTAGACCTTCTCCACCGTTCTTCTAACCTCATTTTTATGATTGTAATCAGTTTGCTTTTTTCATTTCTTCTATCCTCGCCAGCAGTGGCAAATGGTTGCATTCCTACAACTTTCCAAGACTTTTTTTTTTTTGCTTGAAGTCAGAGATGTGGCAAAACACTGACATCTCGGTAGTTAGTGACGTGCCGTAGGACATTAACCGCAGTAATGGAGCGAACGCAAATTACTACCTTACAGAGTGAAGAAAGAAAAAATGAGACGTTTTCCCGATCGACTGCCAAGCAAAGAACGACAGTAACCGGAGATCCCGCTTTAGTAAGCAAAAAGACCACGACAGTAAGCGAAAAGTGGATTGCAAAGCGACTTCCCGATGACGTCGTTGCTTGGAAACTCACACGAAACGACTTCCAATTCCGCGTTGCTCCTTCTTTTCTCTCTTTTTTGCTCAGCCGTCTTCCGAGACACCCCGAAGTAGGCCAACATCATCGGCGCTACCGCGAAGCTCGTTTTACCCTAGCACCACTCTCCGAGCAAACCGCGCGAGCATCTCTCAAGTACGGTCGTGAGTGTCTTCCTCCTGGTGATGGAAAGATACAGTCGACCAGTCTTTTTTTTTCCTCCTCGTTTCTTATCTTTTTTTACGCGCAATACGTTTTTGGTTTTGCACTGAAGTACCAGCGACACGCGGAAACGTAACGACAAAGAGTACAATTCGCATGTGACGTCACGTGGTCATGTGACCCGCAGTGGCACCAGTCACGTGACCGTCGTGTGCATTCTACAAGCGACGATTTATAGTCGCGGCCTTTGCGCTGCAATGGTTGAGGCAAATATATATTGTTTCCAACACAGTCGAGTCGTACAATTGTCAGAAGCGATGCCCCACAGGGCCCACACCATAGCCTCCTCTATACCCACAAAGCCTGGCAGTTGAACGACGGAGCCATAGAGTGCCCCGTCGCAGATTCAGAGCGCGAGGATCTGGTAGCACAGAGCATCAAAGAGCCATTTCTCGGGGAACCTGGACGTCGGCGCACAGCGTTTGCAGCGGCGAGGACGCGAAACACACTTGTTCGCTCGGGAGAAGTGTGTTTCGGCGTCTCGCCGCAGCGGGGCGCCAGTCACGTGGCTCTCCTCTCCCATCCGTTGTCTGCCCCTCCACCTTTTCCATTTCGGCGGCCGCTCGCTTCTCATGGCGATCTGCCAGGCTTTGTCAGTACATAGGAGGCTATGCCCACACCGTCGCTTGGGGAAAACAAAAAAAAAATAGTTTGACGTTTGGACCGATAAACGTTCCGTATTCTTTCAACGTGCCATCGACTGAACGATAGTCACACGCAATCTACCTGCAGACTGCGGCTTTGGGGAGAGTCGGACGGCGGCTTTGGGGAGATCGGCTCAAGGAGTTCCCCAATGTAGAGGGGAAAATGTCGGCGTTCGTCGAGCAACCATGTGAGAACGCGTCGGCGACGCCGCATTCGCGCTAACTGTGTCCCGCGCGGGAAAAAAAAGAAGAAAAAGGCTTGTAGTGTGGTGGTATATCTTGCAGCGCCACCCGAGCCTCCGCCGACACGTCGTGGTTCAACTCGGCTGGAGAGCGCGCGCGCGACTTCTCGGCACGTCGCAAGCAAAGCAGGTCGCGCGCGCATCGGTGCAACGACCCACATCTTCGTCGTCGAGAACGGGGAAACGACAGCTGAAACAAAAGGACGGAAAAAAAAGAAAGATTAAACAATAAAAGAAAAGAAAACGAGTAGCGCTCTTTCCTCGGACACGCTTCTTCTTTCCCGACCCAGATTCGATGCCAGCATAAGTCGCCAGATTCGCGCTGCTGAGCTTCGCCGAGCTCTCTCTCTTCCCGGCGGGGAAGCTTTCGGCGACTCGGCTCGACACACGAGCGCGCAGCGGCGCAACATGTGTCTACATTGTTGTACAACGCCTCTTGGCGTAGAGGGCGTCGACGTAGACGGCGACACGTCCTCGTATACGTGCGCGATCCTGACAGAGAAGGCACTGGCTCACTGTAGGGATACGCGATCGCTTCGTGAGACTCGGGGCATCCTTCTATTCCTGCGTCGTGTGTTCGCTTAGTTCTTTTGTTTGTTTTTGTTCAGTGAGAGTGGGAGTTGATAGCGACGTCCGAGATTTCGGACCGTACGACGCGTCTCTTCCTGCTCTCGCGTCAAATTTATTCGAATTCGGTACACTCCCAGTGTGGCACTTGGGACTGTCCGATTTTGGGGAAATGTTCGACCGGAGGAACTGTCCGACTCGGGGAAATGTAGGGAGGAAATGTACGACGCGGAGAACTGTCCGACCTGGGAGAATGTCCTAATTAACGGGGAACAGTCCGACTTGGGGAAGTGTGTCTGTCTGACTTGGCGAAAAGTCTGACGAATAGAATGCCCCGAGGCAGGGGAGATCTCGGACTCGGGGGAATGTGCGACAGCTCTCTTCTCCAGGGCTCCAGGATGGGGAACTGTCCGACTAGGGGAACAATCCGGATTGGAAATGGTCGGGGCAGTGCCCAACTCGGCGAAACGTTCGATCGAGGCCGAAATCTGCTATTACATCGAGAGGGGCGGCAAACTCGTATACACTCTTTTTGGCGCGAAGTCGAGTAAGGAAAAAGCGCCTCACATACATTTGTAACACCGCATCTCTTATTCAACACGACGGCTTATACGCCAAACACTCCTAACCTGCATACACTCTTCAGAAATCTGGAGCGAATTACGAGGCTTAAAAATGGCACCTTAAAACGAAGTCTGCGCTGGCACACTTGAGCATATGCTGAAAGGTCATCCTCAGTGCCCAAACTGTTTTTTTTTTTTTTAGGTTCTAAATATATTTTTACCCTCGGCCCTCGCCGAGCTCACTCCATAATTGTAGCCATTGGCTTTCCCATAGTGCGTGAAAGTAGACGCCCCGGACTCCTCGCAGTCGCTATTTATTTCTTCGCGCGCATGTATACGACGAGGAGGTGTGAAATACGACGTATTACGGCGTTATGAGCTCTTCCGACCGCTGGAAACCCGCCCGCTGTCGTTCTCGGTGTAGTTGGGCGGGTGCCTCCGTCGGCGATGTTGCCAATAAATGCCCGAAAAAATCGCCCCGTCGCTGCGCTGTTCAAAGAATTCGATCCGGCGCGCTTGAAGCGGGCGCGTATAAAATTACCACGCGCAACAGCCTTGACAATCTGCTTTTTCGACATCTGATAAGCGCACGTGTGTAGCGCCCGGTCCACAACTGCTGTAACGTCGCAATGAGAAAAAAAAACAAAAACTTTATCATTTTCATTTATTTTAAATTTAATCGAAGTTAATGGCTGAAATTAAAAGCTTCGGCTATGTGCATATATATCGCTATGACTGTACTGTATAGATTTACACAAAACTAATTTTTCTGTCCTTTTTTTTGCGACAATTTTTTTTTTGGTGGGGGGGGGATTTGCAGTATCTTAAAAATAAATCAAAATAACAGTTTAAGAAACTTGGGGCGTGGCTATCGTCATTCGCTATTGGTACCTCGACACCCTTATCGGCCGCCATCCGATCGACCGCGGTGCGGTAATGAGATACTGGCGTGTGTGGCTGCAGAAGGCCCCGCGCGCTCTCGGTGACGTCACCACAAAGCGGCCATCTCGACGACGATGCGCCGCCGCAACCCTTTCGAGAGCGCGCGCTGCTGCACTGCACCGCGAACACGTCGCGACGCCCGCGCGTTTATCTCTGCACTGCTCCAGAGAACACAGCATCAGGTGGGCCACGGCCGCTGCACACTGGCTTCGCTGGAAACACCACCACCACCGCGCCTGGAACCAGCTTTGCGTGCGAAATGTCGTTGCGGCCGCACAGGGGAATGTCGGGGTGAGGGGCTCCCTTTGTTGCGCGTCGTCGTCCTCGTCGTCCCGCACCGCGTGCATCTATGCATCGCTCGCCACGGCAGCAGCAGCGTGCACGCACAGACACGCAGGGACACACGCCAACACAAACATACAAGCGCGCGCACCCACACGCACGCACGCACGCACGTTGTCCTTTTATTATATTCATTCGGTAGTCTCAAAACGCGTCGGTGCTAACGTTAAACAAAAGCTCGCTTCCGGCTTTTTGTTTTTTTTTAACCCTGATTCTTCGTTTTTTGTTTTTGTTTTTCTTTCTCGCCTTAGTCGTTTTTACAAAGTAAAGCCCCGTAGCCGGTGTGTTGGTTCTGAAAACGCCGTAATTGTCTTCTTAATGGCGCGGCGCGCTGAGCCGCTCGTACGTGTACACACATACGGCGAGTTTCGCTCTCGAAACGCGCGCCAGACCGGGCGCCGATACGCGCTGACGAGCCCCTAATGCCGAGGCCGCCCAAATGTTTGCAGAACGTATGTATGTACGAGCAACGGCGCCGTGTGCATATCCTCGCCATAGCCCTCTACCAGTGTCCGAAATTCTAGCCCCCAGCGATCAAAATGGGAAATAATAATCTCGAACGCAGACTCTTGTGAAAAAAAGGGCTGCGCATAAAACAAGATAATGTTTCTTTTTTTTTTTTTTGCTTTTTACAGCATTCTTGGCAGCATCGTACTCTTTTTGGAGCTTCGTGCCCATGCATTTCTGACGTTCTTGCTCTACGATACGTGCAAAAATTTTATATATATAAAAAAAAACACGGAGTTTTGCAAAAAGCGCGGGCCCCCTACCGTGTCATGGCGTCAGCACAAACATACATGACGGCGCCCACGGACCAGAGCGGACAAAAACCGCGAGGTGTTAACACCTGGCCAAGACAGATTTTGACACGACAAAAAACGTCTCAAATTAAACTTTTTTTTTTAGGGAATTATTTGTTTATGCGTCGTTGGAAATTAGATGACCGCCTTTAAAATCGAGTGTCCATGCATTCGAGTTTATTCCGCGGATGGATGCATTCGACCAATTCGCAACTGCAATCTCGCGCGCTTAACATCCCTTCTCCTTTGATTCCCATTTCGGCCGCCAGGTCGCGGCAGTTTTCGCTGTACGCTTGGATAGTCGGTAGCCCGCGTCGCTTCTCTCCTTCACGTCTTCTCCGCTGGGTGGCGTCGCCTCCCTCGGAGTTGCGAATAGCAACTCGCGCTGCAAAAATTGGCACGCGCCGCCCGCCAAAAAAAAAAAAAAGCTTTTTTTTCCTTATTTTTAACCTTTTTACAAAACTTGGTTAACCTCTTGAACGAAATAGGCTCTGCGGAGAAACGCCCATAATGGCGCACTTGCCGAGCTCAAAACGCTGAGCGAAGCAATCGAGGTTCGAGTTGGGTCAGGCGCGGCTTATTCGAACTTTTCATGCAAAGTCCAACAAAGGCTCGGCTGAAGTTCGACCTTTGTGCGCACGCGCAAACATGGATGGATGGATAGATGAATGTGGCTGAGCCCTTTTAACCGGGCGGTGGCTTGCACCAGCTAGACAAAAACTTAATTTCAACAATTAAATAATCTTCGAACGCTTTAAAACACCGAAAAAGTTTCCTCCGCCACTGGCGGAAGAGAGAAAAAAAAGTTCAATATTTGTTGTGTATGTTGTCATATTGTTTCACTACATTACGATAACTAAAGCAATAAACGTAGATATCTTTGTTTCTATGTGCTTATTTGTTAATCATTTTATAAAATATAAAAAACTGTCTTATAAATTATTTAATTAAACACTTTCCTTAAGTCAAACTTCGTCAGACTTTTGCGACAGTTCGGAGCTTTCTCGGGCCAGTCTGATAAAAGTTCGCGCCATCTAAAAACCGCGCCAACAAACAACAAAAACAAAAAAATTGTGCTGCGTCTGGTCGTCTCTCCGCCGCGCGCAAAGTGCAAACCGCGAGATCAAATACGAGTGCAGGCGCGAGGCAACGTACTGAACCCGATCAGGTGAGCGACACCGCCGCACAGGTCGCCGCAGTTTGCGAGCGACGTACATGCGACAGGTGTTTCAGTAATTGCGGCCCGTGCGAGCTAGAGGGCATGCAGCTTGTGTGGGAGGGTCGTTACACGTGCTCGGGGGCCAGTAATGCTTCGAGGAACTAGACTGCGCATTGCGGCCCCACTTAGCCATTCCATGACTGATGCTCGCTGCGATATGCGTTTCCGCTTCATCGCACAGGGGAACAAAGAAGAGGAAAAAATATGCCACGAAAGAAGTGTCACGTTGATGACATTGGGAGACGCGTTGACTCGCTTTCTTTTGTTAGCTCACTTTCTTTGTGTGTGAACGTTTGTTTGCGCTGTCATGGCTCCTTAAATAGGAGGCTATGATGGTGTGTGCGTGTGTGTCTTTGGTGAGTAAGAGAAACAAAGAGAGAGAAAGAGAGAACAGCTGGTGACCCGAGTTCTTGGAAACGCCTCCATTAACCGGGAAGCTGTGACAGTTTGTGACCTTAGGACGACTCCGACCGAGGTTCATATAACCACGTAGTACTGATACGGGCGTCGATTGTCAGAGACAGATAAATAGGGGGAGGGGGGGGGAGAAGAGAGAGAGAGAGGGAGGGAGAGAGACAGAGGGAATGGTATGGAAAGGGAGGGGGACGGTGCAAAGGTTGGCGGCCTCGACGATGTCATCAAATAGGTTCCAATTGAGCCATAGCATAACCTCGATGACATCGTCAAGGTTGACGGCCTTGATGCAGATTCCAACTCGGTCGGAACCCACCAGTGTTGACAGCGGGCGAAGGGCGGTATGTCATCAAATAGGGTCCAAGTTCCTCGTAGCTATAACCTATAGGTGACATCGTCGAGGTTAACGACCTTGCATCATCATCCAGGTTGGCGACCTTGATGTCATCAAATAGGCTCGCGACCTTGCAAATATGTTCGTGGCCTCCACGTTATCAAAAAAGGTTCTAACTAAGCCGTAGCTCAATTCCTTCGTGTCATCAAGGAGCTAGTGACTCAGGTCGGAGCCGAACACAATTTTACATCAGACGTGGAGCTTTATGTTCTCACTGCGTATACAGGTACCCAAAAATCGCCGCTTAAAATGTCGTAGCTTTACCAAAAAAAGAGTTTGCTTTTGCTTTTTGTTATCTCTTCTTTACGCCTGGCTCATTGGCGTTGTTTTGCGAGTACACGTGCGTCAAACATGGTGTGAGTGTGCTCCTGCAAAGTGCGTAGCATTCAAACCCAGTGTCGTTTTGCGGCGTCTTTAAAATGGCGCTTGCGAATGGTACCGCGTACAGAGCGTGCTTTATGATTTCCGCCCTCTTTAGCGCGGCTGCTGCAAACCCGGGGTCCCTAACCTTCGTCGCGTGATACACGAATCCGCCGTCCGTTCACCTTGAAACAGGAAGCAGCGGAAATCGAAGAAAGACCGCCAGGTACGAGTTCAATAAATCAATATACAGGGTGTTTCACGGAAGGTGGACAAATTCGATATTGCGAAAACTACGCATCGCACCAAAAAAAAAGGCTTGTGTCGTTTTGGTCCTGGGCCAGGGGCGCATTAAGGAAAATTAATAAAGTTTGGGTAATTAAGTTGTTAATTATTTTTGCGGAATTAACTTTTTTAATACTGTGTTTAAGGGCATGGTTTCAATCAGAAAGTACCTCAGCATCATCGAAAAACACTAAATCAGTAAATAGTACAACCAGCCTGTGCTGCGTTGCGCGAGGACAGCGCAGCAGAGGCTGGTTGCACTATTTCTCCACGGGGCGCGGTGCCGTCGGGGCCGTGAAGCGCTCCGATTGCAAACCGAAAAGTCAAAACCCGTCGAATTTGTGCGGTTTTTCAGAAAGCTGTAAAATGCTTCGCGTGCCTTCTATCGTTCTGCAAGTTGTTAATTTAGCGTTTTTCCGATTATGCTGAGCAATTTTCTAATTGAAACCATGCCCATAAACGAAGTATTAAAAAAGTTAATTACGCAAAAATAATTAACAATCTAATTATCCCGGACTTTAATAATTTTCCTAAATGAGCCCCTGGCCACGGACCAAAACGACACAAGCCTTCTTTCGTTGCGACGAGTAGTTTTCGCAATATCGAATTTGTCCACTTTTCGTGAAACACCCTGTATAAAAAATATACACTAGTATATAAATATATATTTTGGTTTAACTGTAAAAAACAAAACGGTGTTTTTTTATTTTATTTTTCGTTTACTCCTAAGCTGACAGTGCGGTGGAAGCTACGTGCTCGTCGCACTAGGGTGCCTACATGTTACACAACATGCAGACACCCTACGTCGCACCAGCCCTACGTCCTTCTTTGAGAGAGAAAGAGAGAGGGGGTCAGGTGACGAAAGGGAGGCGGTTGGTTGGTCGGACGGAGTAGTGCATTGTCTCCCTGTCGTATCCGCTCTCAGAACTCTAACAATCGGCCCTTTTATTTTTGATCGCTGTAGCAGAGCTACGACGGTTGAACACGTGGCCCGAAGTGCGTGGTTACCCGTTAACCCTGTCGGTGCGTTCGTTCCTTATCCGCGCACTTCTCTACGTAACCGAAACTACCGAAGTCGCCGATGAATCGAGCACAATGGAAGAGCAATGTACTCCCACTGACCGACACCCCGGCATTCGTAATTATTTTCACAATAATAATAATGATAGGAATAGCGCTGATCAGTGCTGACTCGGTGAACGTAACTTGGCCCTGATGCCAAGCTGTACCAGCTCCGTATCACTAACATGACGCGAAGCCAGCGCTGCATCCACAAGGTCTGCACTATCTCCGGCGCTGACTCATAGCGTGATATAGCGCTCTGCTGTATGCGTGAACGGGACTTTTAATTAGCCAGCTTGCTCATCGCATGCAAGCTCGTCGTCGTCGGCACGCGCTCAGCAATCGCGCACACAGTGAACTTTAGGTCAAAACTCGGCTGCCAGGTCACGCCGTGCGGAGGCGCTGCTGTCGATACGGCGCATGCGCTTTACCTCCCTCCAATCTGGTGGTGTGGGCAGACGATTAAAAAAATCCCCACCACGCGCAGGTTCGTCGCGAGCCTATCACGCGCTTATATAGACCAGTGTCCGAAATATTCGTCCCCACCAATCAAGATGGGAAATGCTAATCTCAAACAAGGGCTCTTGGGAAGGAAGGGGCTGCGCATAAAACAAGATTTTTTTCCCCTTTTTTACAGCACTCTTGGAGCTTCGTGCCCATGCATTTCTGGCGTTCTTGCACAACTACGATATGTGGGAAGGTTTCAACCTCGTTGAAGAACTTCCAAAAAAGAATGAATAAAAAATAAACCGAGTCTTTCAAAATGCGCAGTTCTTCCCTCTTATTGTGTCGTGGCGTCAGCATAACCGAACATGGCGGCGTCCATGAAACAGAGCAGACGCTAGTCTATAAGCACAAACTCTGAAAATGGCAGCGGCCAGAAGCCCTTCTCTGGAATGGTCGATTAGCGCCGAGATGTTTCGGCCTCTTATATGGTTTCCGTTCGTGACGTCCCGAACAGAATTTTCCTCGCCGTGGCTTCATGAGTTTTAATCTTTGACTACTTTGCTCCGAACTACAAATTCAATAATATCTATAAAAAAAAAAGGAAGCCGAAGCCAATGCATTCTTAAACCAACATCGTCACAGTTGACACTTTCCGTCGATGAAAGAAAAATTAATCCGGATAAAGAGCCGCGCACGAGGCCGCCTTTCTCGTGACGGACCTTCGGAAGGGACTCGTGTAGCCCCACGTACTTAAAAACCGGAGCACTAATTACGACACACGCGGCTGTGGAGCCAATGAACAGCATCCGATCCACCCAGGCAAGTCGTGCACGTGCGCTTCCTTATGCCCGTCCCATCGGAAACAACAGCGCTCGGATCCCAATCCCCACGACGCACGCCTAGCGCGCGCCTGTTTACCGGCTCGAGTGGCTTGCGTCACGCGCTCTCAGCGTGACGTCACAACAGCGCGAGCACCGCGTCACGCAACCGACAGGGCATCCCCGGGATCGTCGTAGTAGCCGGCGAGCCGGCGCTCCTGAGGTAGGTGCACTGGGTGCACCACAAACAACTCCTCTCTCTCTCTCGCTTCTTTCTCTCCATCTCGCATCCTCTCTGCTTTTCTACTTTTTTCTTTTTTCCTCTACTCGAGATCGTACACATCACACTACGTCGCGGCCGACGCAGAACAAACGGAATGCGTAGCAGCGGTCGGGAACACAAAGCACGCAGCTTGTGCAAACGTAATTTACAATAGCGAGAAAAGAAAAAAAAGAAAACATGCCGCATTTTATTGTGCGTCTTTCCTATAGTACAACCCACACGCATGCTTTAACAGTGCGCAGTCTCTTCTCTTTGTTATATATATATATATATATATATATATATATATATATATATATATATATATATATATAGTGTTGTGTTTTTGCTGCGCTTCTTTAGACGATAATTATCGTCTGTTCCACATTTTTCAGACGCTCCTAATAGAACAAACTATACAATTAACGACAGCTTAGGAAACGCGGCACGTGACGAGTCGCGACTCATGAGCGCTCCAATCACATTGCGGCATTAAACGCCAACGAGCCAATCGCGAGGCAAGCAGAGGGAACCTAAAAATTCGCGCCCTGCTGTTCTTAAAGCCGTCAGTGTGACTCTAGCAGATGTCGTGTCGGTGACGAACGTCTGCATGATGGAGCCAAGCATAAAGTTAATAATAATAATAACAATAATAATAATAATAATAATAATAATAATAATAATAATAATAATAATAATAATAATAATAATAAAAGACAGAACAAACAACGAAGTCTCAAACTCACAGCTTTGAAGCAACAAAATTGCCGTATAACACGTCCACGTTTAAGACTTCGTTGTTCTGTCTTTTCTTATCA
Source organism: Ixodes ricinus (assembly GCA_037355805.1). NCBI lineage: Eukaryota > Metazoa > Arthropoda > Arachnida > Ixodida > Ixodidae > Ixodes > Ixodes ricinus. The sequence continues at coordinate 205,316 of JAZHYW010032012.1, read as the reverse complement.
TTATTATTTCGTTTCGGGTTTATTATAAATATCATTTACTAGCTCGCATGAGTTTTTTTCCGCCCTATCTTTACAGAATATACTCACACCCTTGTGTATGTTCTTCTTTTAGAGAATATTTTGAGTATAGTATCATTATAGTGCCGCTTAAAAGCGGCACTAATGATATCATACCGACTTTAACTTATTCTCTTAGTGCTTATTAAGAAACCAATTAGAGAAGACGAAATGTTTTTAATATATATATATTCGCTGTCAGGTAAGTGCAAGCTGTTAAAAATAAAAATACTGTCATTTTTTAATTTGTTTTGTATCTTCTTGTTAAACAATCTTTAATTGTCTTTCGATCTTCAGCGACTTTTAGTTGTGAAACAATATTGTTTAGAAGTTTTGAGCATCTGAATAAACTGCAAAAAAGCGATAATAATTACTTTTTTTTATTTAGGTCTGCTGATCGTGCTTTCTTTGGCACACTCATTAACAGCAATATGACCAAAATGTATGAATAAATTATAACTAAATCAAATATATATGCCTAAAAGAGGTACAGTCGTAACTGTCATTTTTAAGTATACCCAAACACACCGTTTCAAACAATCGTTGTTTTTTTTTGCAATTTATCTGCATATTATTGTTGCGAAATGCGAACTTATAGCACTCAAACCGCATTAAACTACAAATCTAACGGAAGAAAGTTGATGTTTGATGTCTTATTTAGATTACGTGTCGAACTTGCGGTAAGTGCAAACTTATTTTGCAAGTGAAAGAAAACAACAAAAGACTGTAGCGGTTGTTCCCCTCTACTGTGCAATATAACATTAAAAAAAAAACATTGTTCGAGTTTTTATCATTATTACTATTTTACTCGGAGTGATGTTGAATTGCCCGAGGCCCGTGTAGCCTGCAGCGCACATTTCACTAAACAATTAGAGAGACAAGTGGCCCGTGGGGGTTTCCGCGGTCTTTGACACTCATGTCCCCAGGGTACAAACAGCCGCGTTTACAGTTAGTTCACCGGCAGTTCGTCAACCTCTCCGCTACGAGTCAACGTCCACCGCAACCCTGTGCGAAGGTTCCAAAAAGACAGTATCCTGACGCAAACTTATGTCTAAAACAATCTTTTTTCTTGAATCGCGGAACGTTGTATATTTGCAAAAACATTGTTTTGCTCTTAACACGCCGTTAGAAGGTGTTGCAGTTTTTTTTCTCTCTTCTTTGTTGTGTTTGCGGTATTGGATACCGCAAAAGGGGCGTAAAGCAAAATGCGTAAAGACCTGAATAAGGCCTTAGCCCCCTAATCGTAACGATCAGTCGACTAGTTACCTAAATATGTTAATTGGCGCTTTTAATTGCTGAATATAAACATAAGGGTTCGAATTAGAAACTTGCTCAGCGTAGAGTACCTCAATGTCCACCAAAGTTACCACTCGTGAAGCAGGCGCAAAGCTCGCAGTGGCAAAACGCGGATGATTAGATGATCATTGCGTTCCGCCATTGCCAGCTTAGCGCCTGTTTCACGAGTGGTAACTTTGGTGCGCCCCCAAGTTGCCCGCGAGCTTCAAGTCGTTCTAAAAAGAGTTGATTCAGTGGTTTTTGATGACGCTCTCTAAGTTTCTCATTGGAACCATATGTCCATTTTCACTGATTAAAAAGTTAATTAGTGAATTTTAATTAATGAGCCGACCTATCGCAAAGATTTTAGCCACCCACATAATGTCCCCCTGGCCGTATAACTCACCTGCACAAACCACTTAAGAGTAACTTTCGCGGCTTTTTGTCAGTTCAATGGCCGAAATTAAGTGAGGACGAGCCGCCGAAGCACAAATCTATAGATAACACCACCACAGCAGGTAGAATAGCAGCCTAAAAGCACCGGAAGCGTAAATATCTCTCGTTCCTGTTGTACTTTGCCAATATTTTGTCTACCCTTTACAAGTTTAAATGTCTTGTTCTTTTTAGTCATCGTCTATACCGGATACATAAACTGCGTGGCTTAGGACAACAGTAAAAGATTAAAGAAAAAAATACACAGATAAAATTTAAAACAAGCGCGAAGCACGACCTACCACAAGCCAACGAACCCCTGGCTGTGGACAAAAGAAAAAAAAAACGGAAATGTTAATTTTACCAAAACAAACGCGATCAGTCAAAAAAAAAAGGAAAAAAAAAGTTTTATGAGACTTTGCCAATTTTAGCGAAACCCCCGTTTTTTTTTTCTACTTGTTTCTACAGCATGACGTCGTGACCATTAGGCGTGTCGATTTTTCGGTACAGTCACAAAGAAACGATTGTGCAGTGTCTGATTTTGTGAGCTGTAACACGAGAGCGATGACTTTGTTAGCTGTAACACGTGGGAGCGACGGTCTTTGTTAGCCGTAATATGGAAGCGCCGACCTCGTTAGCTGTAGCATGCGAACGACTACTATCTCAATTGGCTGTAACCTGCGACCGCGTAGCAGTCGCTACCCGAAACCCTGTGAATGTCCGACCCTCCCGAAAGCGTCCGTCGTCAGGCACAAGTCACCGTTCACGTGCTCGAGCTAACGAAATTTCTCGCAAGAGGACACTGCCGTGCATTGGCGCAATGCTGTGCGCCAATGCCCGACTCCCGAGTGACCAAAGAGCCGTCAAAACGGCTGCTCAGTCGATTTACTCGCTATACACCCACAATCCCAGCCCCTGGCAATTCTTACAAGCAAAACTGAGGCGGAATTTTTTTTTCTTTTTTTGAACAGCCCAGTCGCGCAGCTGATTTTCCTCTAACTAAATGGGGGACCTCGCGCGAAGCACCGCTAAACTGATTTACGCGCCATACTAAAACGTGATCTCATAAAACAAATTGAAAGAAACGCAAAGCCAAAGCAAGCGTTCAAGTGGACGAAACACCAGAGCGATACTAAACGTCTAATAAACCGGAGAGACCTCGGCGCCTGTTTCCCGTGTTTCTTTGTGTGCGTGTCTGTGTGTTTTGCAAAATTTCAAAATTACAAGGCCTTTTTTATTTTTATTTTTGGGTTCGCGCAGGAGCAAATTAGGACAAAAACCTGCTGCTGCAGCTTGACGAAGTCCTGTCTCCCTGGCACACTTTGGTTGCAGAAAAACAACATCGTAAACAAAACAAAGAAATGAATAAACCCGAGATAAAAACACGCGCACGAGCACAGCAGCTCACATTACTGCGCTAATAGGTACTGGCAGAAACAAACACAGAAACGCAACAACTCATACCACTGCACCGATAGACACTTCCACCAAGAAAAAGCAATTTCAAATCCACACACGACCCTGCACACCGCAGGCGCCAACACGTGGAAAATTAAATTGCCTTCTTTGTTACTTTTCCTGAGGGCTGAAAAAAAAAAAGTTAGTTTGCTGGAAACGGGAGAGGGGGGGTACAATTATTACAATTATACACGCAGCAGGTCGTGCAGTGTTATTCCGCCAAACGACACAGCACTATACACCGGGCGACCAACTATAACGCCAAGTGGTGCTCCTTTATACCGAAGGTTGTCGCGAGCAAACGGCGGTGTGCGGCCGTCGAGATCCAAGGGGGTGCTGGAAACACTCCGCGTACGAAGGTCGTATAGTCTTCCCAAAGAGCGCTGGCCGCTCTAGCTTCCGTTTTTCTACCAGGTCCCCCGATCACGGCGCGGCAAGGCCGTCGGCTGGTTGGACGACTTAGCAAACCGCCGCGCTATCAAACCCCCCTCCCCTTAGGCAGCTCGTTCCCACCGGCAGTTCATAACTGCGAGATCGACGGCACCGATACTGCTTCGAAAGGCCGTGCGTTCATCTGCGGCTTGAATATTCCTTCTCTTTTCTTTTTGTATACGATACGCTGGCTTAATTAACGAGGTTCGCGATGATAATTTGCGTGATGTGGGAATCGATCAATTATTAAGGTCTCGGTCGTCGTGCTTTCGTGTACATTGTTCGCGCCTTCGAATAAAAAAAAATTGTGGGAAGGTTTGCATTTAAAATCGACGAAGGGCATCTGGAACGCCCCAAACTGAAGGACTGATGGTACATTTAGACAAACTCGGGTAAGTCTAAACACACGTATACAGCCGCAACCTCAATTTCAGTCGCGGCGGTAGTTGAGTGAGCTAGGCAGGAGTGTCGGTGAATGCAACACGTAGAAAAAACCACGCAGGAAGCAATCACCCTTTCAGCTAGCAATGACAGTACGCGCGACCAGTGTAATCTCAACCCTCAGGCTGAGTCCCACCTATGGCATAAACCTTCGGACCCCCTTCAAAACATACGTAACATCCCTTCAGATTGACAATCCCGTATAAACACCCTGCATAACTCAACTTTTTTTTAATAAGGGGGATTTATAGGAGATGTTTCGGTACATCTAATAGCGATACCGATATGATGCATGAGCAAAGGCGTCAGTGGTGTATCGAGTATTGCCATCGGGGTTCCCGAATCGATCTACTAAAACGCCCTAGAGTGCTATCGTCAGGTATCTTTCGACAATATGTCCAAACACCGCACTTGCTTCCCCCTCCCCTTCTTTTCTGTAATGTCCGTTTCTTCGTTCGAGCGGCCCGGTTCTCTGGAAAATTTGGCCACGTGGTCACAACTTATCACCTGCAAGACCCCGATACATTGGAGATCTCGGAACAGGAGGAGGTAGAGGTGCGTGCGTACCCGTTTCCAAAAAGCGCTCAACGACCGATTCCGCTATAAACAACGGAGGCGAGTTTGGCACGAAGTACAGGCACCAAATGAGCGTAAGGAAAGGAAGGGGGGGTGTCAGACGAAAGAGCGCGAATCGGAGGGGTCCCCCTACTTTCGCCTTGCGCAACCACGCCAACAACATTCCCTCTCCCCCCACGTCCCCGTCACGGCTTCCCCAAGGCCAAAACGCCGGCCGGCGCTCGCAACCTCCTCTCCACCGACGACGGCGTGTCAAGCGGGGAGACGCCAAGGCTCTCCGCGTCCCACTTCCGGGGAACTGAGCTCGCCTCTCGCCTTACTGTTATTCCGACACAACCAGGTTCTCGTTATCGTCGCACATTTTCGTCACGCGACCAGCAGACCCTGACTGCACAAATTTTGAAATAATATTTACGAGACGAAGAAGAAGGAAAAAAACAACGACACGAGAGTTAATTTCCTATTGATCGTTTACACGCAGATCTCGTCTACGCAGCTATTCTTTGAAGGAGAGATCGAAAATGTAAAGTGTCCGCGTTTCCGTGTATCCTGAAATTCGAACCGGACCTTTTTTTGACATACGTTTCCGAAAGCGACGGAATCGCCTCCGGCCGGTTCTTCCTCGTCCAGCGAGAGGGAGTATCGACGAACGAGCTCGTCTTTCACGGCGGAGCTGCTGCGGAGGTCGCTGCCAAGGGCAGGGCATCCTTTTTTTTTTTCTATTTTCTTGCGTCGCGTGCAGAGCGCCTTCAGTTCCGCGGGCCGGTTTATCTATAGCCTGGCTCGACAGCTGACAGCCCGCCGCGCCGTGGAGAACAAAAGACCACCCTTTACGTTGGGCTTCCCCGCTCTTCCGGCAGCAGCGGCACAACAACGCTACCACACATAGATCGTTCCGCATTCGGTTGGTTGAGATCAGCGGGGAAAGCTATAAAAAGATGACAGCTATAGTCGGGTTCGGAAGGGTATGGTTCTGTTTGCTCTGGCCTGGATTTTGATCCAGCCCAAACGGGATCCTGTCTTTCGGACATCGGTCGATCACTGTTTGATTCCGAATTGGGCTGATCGGGATTGGTTCCCAACTGGATCCCCGATTGGGCCGATCTGGATTGATTCCGAACTGGATCCGGATTTAGCTATGAATTGACTCTGAACCGGATCCGGGTTGGATTGATATAGACTGATTTCGAATAGACCATATGCTAAATCCCCCAAGCTCCCCGGCCCGCACTCGAGGAATCATGGGAACGGTGGTCGACCCATTCGATGCTCACGCACTTTTGCGTGTAATCTGGAGTCATCCTGAATAAGCGTCGTGTAGATTGCAAAGAACTGCCGTATCACCTTTTTTTTTTTAATTCCTCGTCAATGCCAGCGTTTTCTTTTTACACTGTGCATGCGATCTACCCTTCTGTCTGGATGAGCTGCAGAAATCTCTTACAATATTCCCATTCTCGTGATGGTTGCTTTAACAGGAATTGCTTAAAACGCCGAGAATCCACAAAAACCAAAACCAGGATCTAGCTCGGAGTCAGCGGAGCCGTTGATAGCATTTTTAGCGTTTCTAAGTTAATATCAGCGTCTTTCAGCTCAGTCAGGTTGAAGGGTGGATTGCACGCACGATATACAAAACGCCAACATCGACGAGAAGTTTTAGAAGTGATATGACAGGTCTCTGCAATCCACGCGACGCTTATCCGTGGATGACTCTGGATTACACTCGAAGGTATGTAAGCATCGAAATCGTCGAAATTACTGATCACCAGAGAACAGAAGGAACACCGTTCCCATGATTCCTCGAATGCAGGCCGGAACGATATTTTTTTTAGAAAGTAGTTTATTGGATTTGGATTGGGCGAAACGACTTGGGCAACAACGTCGATGTCCTCCAGTCAGTTGGCAACCGTTGTACACTTCGAAACGTACCGTGCCGCCTACCAGCTCTAACTATAAACGTTCAACGGGCTTCATCCATGCAAATGCTGTTCGGATGTTTTGGCTGGTTTGTTTGTTTGCCTCCCCGTTGTTCGCTTTTTTCCCGAGGAGGCCAAGGTCTGCCGTGTCCGCGGCTCGCGTTGTCCTTGAGTTTCGACACTCAGCTGTTGCCGACGGGCGTGAGCGCGCGCAGCTCTGACTTTGGGAGGCCTTCAACGCGCAAAATCAGTCTTTTCAATCCGCGAGCACGCCTGTGCGCTAACGCTCGCCCCGTAATGTATACCCGCCTGCCGGTTTGCTCTGAGTTTTCGCTTATACGAACACTTTTCGGAAACTAATCGACAGCGAAGTCTGCCACCACCACGCATGCGCGCAGGCAGACCCGGTAAACGGGAAGGCAGTTCCAGATCTTTGTTTAGCACAAATCGCGCGCTACTCACACACACACAAAAAAGGGCCAATTTATTCATTGTTTGATCTATATACACGTCACTGAAGGACACCGACTGCTTCGAGACTTCACCGAGTGGTAGTAGTACTATATAACAGCGTACACCTAATCGTTCGGAAGAAATCAAACTCTTCGGACCGCGGTTGGAATTACTACTGCATGGTCTGAGAGAGGCGTCCATATTTCGCGGGAGAGAGGGCCTGGTGCGCAAGTTTACAACGCGTCTCAGTGGCCGGCAAAAACGAAAGATGGCGGCCGAACGGAGATGCTTGAAATGGGTGGCATTTCAATCTACGCAATCGTGTTTACATGCAGCAAGCTCTGATGTCGTCGAGCTCAGCGAAAAGTACTATACGCAACACAATGGAGAACAACGCCCGTTGGTCTGTCTAACTTCCAGCTCACAGCTGTGTAGCCGCCCCCTATTTATGCCATCAGTGTTTATCATTTTGCCTGCGGTTGTAGGGGACAATTTCGAAAGAGCCGTGCGGCTTATATATATACGCGCGCGGAGAAGTGTCACGCAACTGGGGTTATCCTCAGTTCTATCTCCATGTTCGGTGGCAGAATCCCTGTTTGTTGTTGTTTGCTCAGACGCGACGAGCGAAGGAACCGAATCTCCCGCAGTTGTGACGAACCAGATCCAAAACAACGGAATAAATGAAAAAAAAATGCAGCATTTTCGAAATAAAAACAGATATTAAGAAAGCAGAACTTCTATCGGCGACTCCCAATGTAGTAAGTAAGCTGCACGCGAGAAAACGATTTATCGCCGACCGAACTGGATTGACATATCGTAATGTCAAGTCCGTTCTCTCTTTGCTGACTTTTTTTTCTTCTTACTCTTTTTTTTTTGTTTTGTTTTTAGGAGTCTGCGGAGAAATGTTTTAGCCGGAACGATATCTGATTCTACCCGGTACCAAACAATTCTGCGCTGCCTTCCCCCTTCCCGTGCCTCCCCCCCCCCCCGCCCCCCGCCCCCCCCCCCCCCCCATCGCGAGTCGATATAAAATATGCAAATTCGGGTCGGAACTAGCCCCTTTAACCCTCTTCCGCCAAGCGCCTGTTTTCCCCGCACGAATCCTTCAAAGGCAGATAAAACTGCGTCGCAATATTAAAAAAATAAATAAAAAAATAAACGTTATTAAAAAAAAATGGAGCGAGGCAATGCGGACAGATAAGCATTCGTGGCTCAATCAGCGGGGCGAGATCGTCTGGTTCGAAAAACACAAGCACACAAAAAAACCAAAAACATAAAAAACAAAGTCGGGAAGAGCGACGCGGCGAGGTGGGTGATTGCGCGCGGTAGGCACCCTTTTGCGCAATGCCAGCGCCGATGACGGCCTTGCAAGCGGCGCATTGCAGAAGGGCTGCTGCTCGGCTATCCCGCACGACAACAAGCAGGGGCGAGGAGAAAACGGTGAACGTCGCACTTGTGTGTCTCTCCTCGAAGCGTTTCCGACCAAGCGTTTTTTGTTCCCTTTTTTTTTCGTTCGACGGAAGTGCGATTAGGAACAGCAGCCGGCAAGCGCCTGCGACCGCGGCCGAATCCAATTGGTACATCAACATAAAACTCTAGGCATGTCCTTTTTGGAGCGCGTAACACGAGCCTATCGGACAGTTTGCGTGCGTGGTTTCCAGGTGTCACAAATGTTGAAGGGGAGGGGGCAAAGGGCGTCATTTTTCCAAGGACTTTTAAAATATGAAAGGAACCACATACACCAGCCCTTATTTCTTAAGAGGTCTTTACCAACACGATAGATCTAAGCAACGGTGTGCCTGTGATTTAACATCCGTTCGTAAAGTAACATGCTTTTTTTTTTTTTTTTGCGGGCGCTTTTAAACTTTTTGACCGATAAATCCGTTTCTGCAGATGATGATGTAAACTTTTATTTGAATATGGAAATATCCGAAGATGGGTGGGGCCCCTAGTCACTCCAGGGCTCCAGTGCTGCGTTCTGTCCGTTAATATTGAACTAAAAATCTATCACGCCTCCTATAAACGAACCTAAATAGCACTCCATTGCTAAAAGAGAAAAAAAGAAGAAAAATGTTGCGTTATTTTGCGGATATTTTATATAATTGTCATAATTTTCGAAGTACAAAATAATTCTCATAGATCACATGTATGAGTACCGCCTACTATATCCCATTAGCTTTTCGGCGTCGTTTGTTGATTTCTTGTACCGGGCTTGCGAACTAAGAATGAAAGCACCATTAATGCGCGTTGTCCTGTGAACTGGCTAGTCCCTCGTTACCGTATAAATTATTATTTACAGTCCCTCCATTACAACATTCCATTAATCCTAAAAAATATATATATATATATTCTGAACGAGAGCATGCATTGTTTCCTAGGTTGAGCTTCGTTCATGTGTCGAACGTTTTATTAACATTGTTTAGTTGTTTGTATGGTAATAACGTGTAACTCGAGAAAGACAGTTGTGCATTTAAACTTATCCTCGTTCATATTATTATCTTTTATGGCAATAATTTGTCCATGTGTTGAGGGGGCGAATGAGGGAGAGAGCAGACAAAAGAGGTTCATCGATCGCATTGCCTTTCGTACGCTGTGTTAGCCGTACCAACAGCGCCTAGCGGTGGTGTTAGTGTAGACTATGTGCTCTTGCATGTTAAGAATAGCGGCAGAGGCTCCGCCCACAAAAGCACTGTTTTCGCCATGATTGGTGATTCCCTCCTCTTCGGCGTTCCCCGGCTAAAGGAGGGGGAGCTTGTGATATTCTTAGCCAGTATCTGGCTCAAAGGGAAAGGAACCAAACTATCGGAAGAGGAATGGTGGAAAACGGAAATTACACGGGAAACTGATAAACAAACCTGGGCATACAGAGACGGCAAAATATGGCGCAGAATAACCGAAGCGGTGTAAAACAGATTATAAAAAAGTAACAAAAAAATTATACAAGCTTGATTATGCTGGCAAATACTGGTATAAGCACGAAATGTATGATATAGGTCTTACACTTATCGCCGTTCGCGTGCGGGGCCCCTATCAAAGGCCCTTCCTGGGTGCTTCAGCCGTTTCTTACGTTGCCGATAAGCTCGCATACGTTGTGTATGTGTGTCCTTCTAGTCTTCCTTGTCCAAGTTCGTAAACCATAGCAGCGCATGACTGAGGCCGTCTATTTCGTAGGAGCCATGGCCACGGTGGAAGAGGAGAGGGTGTCTGAACGGCACCGCATCGCCAGGAGCAAGCGTGTCGAAAATTCCCTCCTATTTCTGACAAACGCCGTTAGACGGCGCAGCATGACAGGAGCTCGAGGGACCGTCCCTATTCGCCGACATGATTTCAAGGCCGGGCGCCGCACGGCCTTCGCGCGAAGGCGCAATGCTTTTCGGTGTCGGTTTTTCGTTGCATTCAAACGTTACACCCAAGCGTTGCCAAGTTTCCATGAAATTCGACATAAAACATATTCTGTGTTAAAATACTCTGAGAAGCTTAGCTCAGGCTGTTAGAAGGCTTCGGGGAGGTTTAGACGCCGATCGAGATCGTTGCTAGGACTAACTACAACGGGGTCGTAGGTTTACCGAAGCGCCTATTTCTCTCTTTTTCCAGTATAAAGATGGCGGACGATTTAGGCCGTGGGGCAGTAGGCGGCAAGCTTAAAGCAAGACGAAAATATAATAAACCACATATAGCTAGTCAGAGCGCGATAATAACACGCAGTATTACGTGCGACCAATTCTCCCAACACAACTTGTAGACAACAGTGACAAACGTTGATGGCCGAAATGTCAACCTCAGAAGCATGTTGGAGTCGTTTCGCCGATTCAAATGGAGTTGTATGATGGACTTCCAGTCTGCTTATTGCCTAAATGGCATACCCTTGGATCTGGCGGCTCTGGTGGTGTTGGGAACCCAATGTCGCCAAGCAGAGAGCTCTGCTTTGTGTCTGGCGACACTGTCTTCTCACCCAACACCCGCCGGATTCCAAACTATGAAGCGTTGTCGCGTTCCGCGATTTCTGAGTTTTTTGAAGTTTTAACATGCTTGACACACTGGTCAGTTGCGCGAAGCACGCAACGTTGTTTCGTAAACAGCTCTTGCATTTCCACCCGGACGTGGCCGGCCGCCATTTTCTTTCCGAGGACGACGAAACTTGACAACTAACCGAATAGGGAGTATTCACCGGTGACCTATATAGCTGAGTGCGCGACTGCTCAGCGCGTGCTGACGGCGAGCTTCCACAGTTCTTTCGACACGTGCATTCCTCACCATCAATACTGCCAGTCTCAGCAGCCTATAATGTGAGCTCGTTCTAAGCTTGCGCTCTAAACATCGCCCTCAAATATGGCTTCCAGTGAATGCCCTCTACAGGATGAAACATAGTGCCAGAGAGACCCACCGCCCAGCTCTTGTAAACCCGGCCCACTCTTAAGCCCGCCTTGAGCCGTCCCCAAAGCAGACGACCAGAGCTTAGGCCTAACCGGCACTGCTAGGCCTAACGGGAACTCGCCGGCCGGCTTGCAAGGCCCGCTTGCCAGACAAAATGTAGGTCGGGGCCGCTCCGCCGCGCACAACGGCTTTTCGCCGGCCGGCTTCGCCGGCGTGCCGCCTCTCCCCACACCACGTACGCCGCGTTCCCGCACCGTTGCCTCATCGAGTGCGCGCGTGCCGCGGCGTCAACCGCGCCAGGAGAACGCCAAGCCGCCAAGCGTCCCCGACGCAAAACGCCTCGTCGACCACGCGTCCCTCGCGCTCTCTGTCGGCGTTCCCGCTGCTGTCGCCGCAATACCATCTAGAAAAAAATCGTATAAGGGTGCAGGCGAGCTGGTGAATGTTAACCATGTTGAATTAACCTGAGACTGGGGTAGAGAAGAAACATCAAAACGTAGAAGGGAAAGAAAATAGACAGGACGCCGTCTCAAAGAGACGTCGTCCTGACTATTTTCTTTCCCTTCCGTTTTGAGACGTCGTCCTGTCTATTTTCTTTCCCTTCTACGTTTTGATGTTTCTTCTCTATCCCAGTCTCAGGTTAATTCAACATGGTTACCATTTAGAAGGCGGACACCTTTATCCTTCAAACGTCATCACTGGTGTTCACCCGAAATTGGCTTCTTTTGGAGCAATATTCATTTACCCCCTTTATGTGGTGAAATTTGGATATCTGTAGGTGAATGTTAGACCAGCTTGCAGTTATTTTATTTATTTTTATTTTATCAAGACGTCCGCGCGTCCGCCTAAAGCATATATCTTCTTCCTCCGAGGACAAGAAAGGGACACAAGCAATGGCGCCGTGTTTGCGTCCCTTTCTTGTACTCGTCTTTGCGTTCAATTTGCTGTCGTGGATTACCAACTAGCCCAATTATCAACCCTAATAAATAATGCGCAAAACCTTTTTTTTTTCTTCTTCTTCTCCTTCTCGGTGTGTCGCCGCTAGTACGTGTTGCAGCGTTTCACAACAAGCGCGACGTCGTTCGCGCCGGCCGGCTTTTTTTTGCCGACAGACGGATAGATGTGACGAAACCGAAGCCATTCGCGCTACGTGCGCATAGAGCTACAGAATAGACACTCGCTCCAAGATGGCGCGAGGTCGAATTCGACGCTCTCTCGCCGCCGCGGTACACAGTAGACCTTGGCCGTGCCGTGAAAAGCGTAGGTGGCCGAGGAGTTTCGCCGGGACCCTTTTTCCTTTCCTCCGCGTCGCCTCGTTGCGCAAGTCGATTTAATTGGCCTCTCGATGGTGCAGTAACCGAGTCTACGTGACCAATGAAAGCGCCCGCGCTCGTCGTCCGTCGCTCAAAAGGAAGTGACTCGCAACAAGCTCGCTTTGTTTCGTTTTTTTGAGCGGACCTTGGCGGAATGGAATCTTGCGCGCCCACGCGCATTCCATCGGGCTGGGCGTGCTAATGTGGGCGCTGCAAAACAAACGAAATTCCGGATGAGTTGCTTATTCGGTGTTTAGTACGTTGTTGCATAACTGGGATAAAGTCCCTCACGCATTTGAGTACTCTTCACGGATAATATTTCGGTCAAATATTGACATACGCTGGATGCTCTCTTAAACAGAAGCATCGCTTCCTCCTATGACGAATCAAAACCGACTTGCCCAAAGTAACCCTTTGAATATCGTCGACGTTATTTTGATCGCAGTGAATACAATGGAAACGAATCAGTGAAAAGCTCTTTATTTCGCGTTATATATGCTATGTTAGTAACGAATGGAATGGAAATTAATATATGAATCAGTATGAACCCAGTTTATGTAGCATTATCCGCTATGTTAATATTCCAAGCTGTCGCTGCGTTTACATTGATTTCACACATGTGACAGTATATCAGGCAGCAAGCTGTTAAAAATATTTATTTTTTCTCTCGCTTCCTCCATTCAAATAGTAGAATGGAAAAAAATTTTTTTTCTAAACAGGAAAGGTCCCTGGTTCGATACCAGGACCAGGCGGATTTTTTTTTCAGTCGCGCACCAGTCACCTAGCCGAGTTTGGAGATTTGTGTTTGCCCTTTGGTCCCCCTTCTCCGGGGATTATTATCGTTATCGTTGTCCAGCTCGCTCCACCTTTGCCTTAGTTGCATGCTACAACACTGCGTGTCTGTTCAGCCGACATTCGTTCTTGACGTAGCTCGTGGGATCTTGACCTCGGAGCCCATGGACATGCACTTGCCACGCGCGGGGGTCCAAGGAGCAAAGCCTCCCTCGCGTATGAACAAACCGGCCCCAGTCGGCCCTTTAAAATGGAGTGAATTCACTTATAACACCCAGACTTGCGAGGGGAGGCACCTTTCGTGTGGAATACAACAGCTTTTTACTCCTCAACTACTCCTATTTGCGTAAGATGTAAGAAAACTCAATACGCGCCAATAATACCATTAAAAAAGAAGAAAAAAAATGTTCATCGCGTTTTTCCGCTTTGGACATTTACTGCTAGATTACATTATCGTTTAAATTGTTTCACGGGATATTTGCTTGTGATTTGTTGTGGAATCCTCGTAAATAATGCAGCATTTTTTTTAAAGATATGTTTTTGCTTGTGTGTGAGACTGGTCATATCTTTCCAAACATTAACTATATTATGTCTGCGTTAATATATTTTCTCAACAAAACTGTAAACAAAGAAAATTCACGAACGCACACTAGGGTTTTATGAATTCATTATCCAATCAGAGCACAACGAACGTAAGTATCCCAAAAGTTCCGATTATTCCCCACTAATGTCGGGACGACATAACTAGGCCAACCATTTCATCAGTGCGATAAATAAAAATGCGCGCCAGCTGGATTCCTGCTTCTAAAGAAGTCAACGAGAAAACCTGAATCCCTGGCGTACAACTTACACCAAAATACACCACGACAACAATATTATTATGTGAGAGGAGAGAGATGTTGTTCGTCGCACGTACGGTCGTGGACAAAATGAACTAGAACGTGCTGGGGTTGCCAGCTGGTGGGTATATGAGGAGCCGGACGTCTTTTCAGTAGGCCACCTTACGAAGTCGTGCCTTATGACGGATTCAAGGTCACGTTACACTCACTGGATTGGCTCGCGGCGTTCGCTACAGTACGCCGTAAGGTGGAGTTTACACGCCTGTTACATACTGCTCGCCCGGTGCTTAAAGTCTCCCGTAAGTTGCGGGGGGTCTTTACAAACTGTGGTAAAGGGGGGGGGGGGGGGTCATATTAGATTCGTACAAAGCCAACTTGATTGAAACATACGCGTAACCCGGCATGTTTCTCATGAAGCAAAACCGACCAACAACTTGGATTCTGACTATTTCTCTCGTCAAGAATTAATAGTGTCCCTGAAACATCCGCCATCATTTTGTTCCACACGCAATCGACATGCCTACTCACAACATAGTTATTTTTTCCCCCTTTTGAGATTGTTACTTAACAAAACTTGATTGGGGAAAATCCTAACACTTCTGACTACAAGATGGAGTACTTATGATTGTGCTTTCACCAACGCCAGAGCTACGGCGGGGGGGGGGGGGGGAGGGGGAGGGGAGGGGGGGAGGGGGAAGGGGGTCTCGACTACCCTTTAAAAAAAAACACACACAAAAAAAACAACGGAGACCTTCCTGGATTTAAAGCACTGTTCGCCAAAGCGTACGGAAGCGTTCCCGTCTCCTTCGACTGTCTCCCAAGCTCTGTCCAACGTCCAAGCGATTAATGGCAAGCGCGCGTCGGAGTAGGGAAGCAACCGCGGTTAGACTTCCGCGTCCTCCCTAGGAAAGGCGTCGCAACGACATCAACAAAACACAGATGAAATGCGGGCGCGGTCTTCTCTCGCCTTATCAACGCAGCAGAGCAGCAGCTTCCCCGCTGTTATCGACCGGGAGTTTGCCGTATGACGTCACGGAGTTCCGGACCGCGGCTCGTGAATGGAAAAGACCGGGCGGGAGCAATGAGAGAGAGAGAGAGAGAGAGAGAGAGAGGCGCTACTGCGGCAAAACCCAACGCAAAAAAGGGAAAAGGACAACGCGCAAAATCGACTTTACTCCCTTCGGGAAAGGAAGGAGGGCAACTGCGCCTTTTTGCTCCTCCAAGGTCACCGGGAGCCGTGGCAAAACTCACCCCACATCAGCAAAACGGGAATGTACTGCGCATTTTTGTTTTCGGCTCTTTCAAGGTCACACTGCGTCGGAATCGCTGGCTGGCGGCGGCGGGCATACCAGCAGCATGCAGCAGCCCCTCAAAATCGACACGCTCGCAAATTGGAGATCAAGTGCAGACCGCCGCAATTTCCACCGTGACAATCGGAACACAAAAATAAACGCCTTCGAGAAAGAGATAAAAAAGAAAGTTCTCGGGCAACCTTTATTTTATTTTTGAGCCAAGGGAAAGGAACGTTCCGTTGGGACAACCACGTCGCCACTTCGACCCGGGGGGGGGGGGAGGAGGAACGGCTGTGCTCGGCTTGATCAAATGTAATTTACTGCCCCGCTTTTGTTTTCTTCTGCTTTTATGTTTGTTTTCATTGTTGCTGTCTTCCTGCTTTCGGCCTCGCGTTCGGGTTACGCAAGGAAGGAAACCTTGCCTTGGGTGCGCGGTTTCTGACACGCCCTGATCTCTTATGACACGTGGCGTTCGGTCAATGTCGGGACAGCCTGCGCCCGCCGGTGACAGGTAGGACTCTCGGAAAAGTGGCAGTTCTTGTCAAGCGACGGCGCGCCCGCGTTGTCTGTCCACGAGATAAGCGCCAGCAGTACGCGCCGTCAAGTGAACTCGATCGTCGTAATTCCACAATGTAGTGTAAAAATCAAACTAAAAAAAACAACTAAATAAACAAATTAAAAAAATGACTTTTTCGTTTAAGCTTTGACGAAGACGGTAGCTTTCCATCGCACAAAACGGCTGCGAATTGGCGGTTTGTAAATTCTGGACCCGTTGGGTGTGATGGGGGCTTTCATATTATAACACACACCTAAAGCTGGATAAGTTATAATCTCAATTTCGTAAAATAACCTCATCAAAACGGAGCTGCAAGGACAAGGCACCCCATTTTTTGACTTGGCGTCGACACTAAAACTTGGGCCGTTGCAGCTCATGACACTTCGTGACTTTCGTCATCAGATGAGGCCTCTATCTTTGCAGCCTTGGAACCGAACTTACATACAAACCGAAACCAATATAAAACAAAACCGAAATTGCGACGTGCGCGTACATGACGCCGTGGAGATCGTCCGCTTCGTAGTTGCACGGTTGTGTAACGTGTAGTCGGGATACGTGAAACACAACATGAACGTTTATAGACTACCATCATTAGGTTCAGTATGAAGGTCATCACACTTATAACGGGTCAGGAGGGCACATAATTCAGAGCCGCATACAAAGGGAGCAAGGTGATGTCAGGGGCGGATCCAAAACCCCGTTTTAGGGGGGGGGGGGCGGAAAATTTGTAAGGACACTATTTTCCCATTCATTCTCGCGCACCGGGGGGTCCACCCATGTCAAATTGCCCTCCGAGAAGGGGGGGGGGGTCGACTTGGTTTGGGGGGGGGGGGGCAGCTGCCCCCGTCGCCCCCTTGGATCCGCCACTGGGTGATGTCCACCCCAGCGAAGACTGAGAAGTATGCGGACATAAGGTAGGCTGACAGAGTCAGCTGCAACTTTGCACTGTTTTGCTAATGGCAAGCTTCCACAACGTCTTTGCAATGCATATTCCACATCGTTGACAGTTTCATTCTTAGGAAACTGTGAATGAAGGCTCCCTTTGAGCATGGAGTGTAAACATCGCTCACTCAAATGTAGCATCCAGTGAGTATTTCCCTCTGAGCAAAAGCAGTCTCATGGATGACTCAAAACATCTAGAACGAGCCAACTCTCGTGTCACGCCGCTGTGGTGATGCTGTTGTTGGCACGGTGCATACACAGACACCTCACCTCATTAGAATATGGTTTCTGCACATGCACAGCGCTCCCACACTTTTTGTGTTCTCAAATGCAGACTTGTTAGTAAACAGCATGCTGGTCTATAGACTTCTTGGGCCATAAAGAATGTCTAGAAGACATCTTGAGCTAGAAAAACATGTCTACAAGACATCTTTCCTAGGTGTCTCAAAGACATATAATGGGGGGTCTAGAAGACACCTTACAAAATATGTCTATATATAAGATGTCTAAATGTCTTGGCAGGATGTTACACAGCCAGTGGCGTAACTAGGGGGGGGGGGGGGGCAGGGGGGTACAAGTGCCCCGGGCGCCACTTGGGAGGGGGCGCCGAGCCGAGTCCACCCCACATGTGCCCAATGGAAAAAAAATGGCAGCGGGGCTACGTGAGGGGGGCTAAATTTCATTTGCCATGGGCTATGAGGGGCGCAAATTTCATTTGCCATGGGCGCCGTCATAACTAGTTACGCCACTGTACACAGCTCTAGATGGCTCGAGATGTCTTCTAGCCCAGTTAATGCAACCATCATGTTTGGGTTATGAGACATCTTGAGAGATGTCTTGTAGTGTGGTCCTTCTTGAGTGCTCGAGCCGCCACATCTCTGGCAGCAAGAGAAATAAAATGTGAGAGTATACTTACACAGGAGTCCAACGATCCTGGGAGACGCTCATGTGATGTTCCTCTTGCCGTCCCTTCAGGAACCCTCTCCTGGACCAGCTCAAGCTCTGGGGCGTCCAGCTGGGACAGCGACCGGTCCCCACCGAGGACGGGGACCCCATCCCCACCGGGCGGCTCCGGCAGCAGTGTCCCCGATGCCCGCACCTTCTGGCGCATGTCCCCGACACAGGACGAGGGCATCGACCTCTACGAAGCCACCGGCTTTTCTGCCGAGTCCTGCTGCCCAAAGAAAAAGGTGAGCCAATGCAGTCGGGGAAGCCGCACCCCCGGTGGCAACCTCTGCTGCCCACGGGCAAGAAGAGAGCTAGCATGCGAGGAAGCGCCCATTCCACTCGGCACCGGGCACATATGTGGAGGTTGTGATCACGTGGCAAGTTGTGAAGCCTTCATTTATGTCACCGCCTCTTCCAAAGTAAATTTCTTTTCTTCCTTTTTGAAGCAGAAATTGTATGAGATTGGAGAGAACTCGGAAGGCCTCTCTGCTGGTCACATTATTTTAGCAGGTCCCTGCCATCCCCATAAAGCAACTGCACACAATTTTCTAAGAATGAAGTAAACAGCGTGTTGGCTGATTGCACATCTCAAAATTCTCCTCCAAAGCTGAAGAATCAACATTCCAAGGCACATTACTTAGTAAACAATGTCTTGGCTCACACGATTCTCGAGTTTTTATAAAAAGCAGTTGAGGGTATATGGCACAGTACCTAGTAAACAATGTCTCGGCTCACACACTGATTCTTGGGTATTGGAAAAAGCAATTGAGGCTATGTGATGAGTCATGACATTTTAAAGCAAATTATTCAGTAACAAACAGAGCCCACTTTAGTGCCTGCCCTTGTGAAGTCGGTAAGGATGCAAATAAGAGAGGCCATGCTTTGGCTGCATCATGCCTTGCTCGGAGCTACATTAGCGATTCCAATGGAAGGACACAGCGTCAGTGTTGTTGAGATAATTTAAAGCCGGTAGTGACTAAACACACAGGTGATTAGCAGAAGGTAAAAATTTTTGCACCCGCACTATAGTGTGGATGCAAAAGCTGTTACATACCATATGAGGCACTTGAAAGTGCAGCAGAGAGTTCCTGTCGTCTAGTAACTACAAAACTGCCTGGCAGAACCCTAGATGTGAGCATGGTGTCACCTTTTGCAGAGGGTGCTGTACAAGTGCATGTGGAAGGAGTGCGGTGCAAGGTTCACCACCTGCAAGGATGTCGAGAAGCACGTTCGGGTGAAACACCTTGGGTGAGCGTAATCACCATTCCTTTTCCGTTTTAGCAACCGTCCCTCATTGCGCCCAATGGAAGCAGCTGGGATGTCCAGGAGTATTGGGAGATGGCAACTGAAATTATGCTACTGGGACCTTGCACATCCTAAAAGATTTGCCAGCCGTCATTCCAACGCTTTTTTACGGTCCTCTCATCACGTTGCTCTTCCCCGCTGCTCGTTGCATTCTCCGAAGCTCGTCGCACCTGTAACTCAGCCCACTGCCGGTGTCTCAGGGCACCTCGTACCTACAACGTTTCACCTTCCGGAATTGGAATTTAAATAACATTCCAATTTCCATGTTAAGACTACTTGTATTAGAGAACTAAATTCGAGGGACCATTAAAAATGCTCGATACAGACAAATATTGTGCAACTACATTCTTTCCAACAAATCCAACCCTCCCCCCAAAAGAAAAAGACACAAACACGGTGAAATATTTTCAGCTCAGACACGCAAGCTAGTCCAACCTGCGAATTAGTAATGGCAACTCGCTGGTTCAAAACAAGGCGGTAGCTCGAGAACAGCACTTAAAAACCCTAAAGCCTTATCTTGGTTTTGAAAGCGCACAAAAAGACAAGGACAGAGTAAGAAACACAAACGACGTGAGAGCACTCGTCCGTCGTTTGTGTTTCTTACTCTGTCCTCGTCTTTTGTGCGCTTTCAAAACCAAGATGAATAACTACCAACTAGCCCAACTTTCCCCCTTCTGCCTAAAGCCTCAGTCGCAGTGCCCATACGTCACCCAAGCCACAGTCTGCAGACGTGATAACAGAATTATCTGCGGACACTCCTCAAGCACGTTCAAGGTGAGCTTGCTTCACGCACATAACTTGGAACATGTCCGCAGGCAGTTTCTGGCACGACCAATATGGCAGCACTGTAATACGAAGAAAAGGTGCGCCTCGGGCAGCGTCTGCAGGAATTCTTTGCACGACATGTCGGTGCCGTGACCGCGGCCTAATGGCTTGCGTTCGTCTTTTTCCCAGGCGAGGCGACGAGAGTGAGGACTCGGCGTCGAGCGACCACGAGGAGGAGTTCTACTACACGGAGAGCGAGGAGGAGAATGTGGGCGAGGGAGAGGTGGAGGGGGACTCATCCTCGGGAGGCACACTGCTGGAGGAAAGTGGGGAGAGCCTTCCCAACATCTCCACCTCCTCGGCGCCCACCCTGAGCCACCTGGACATGGCGAGGCCACCCCACGAGGACCCCCAGTACCATGTGCTCACGCGGGTACGCTGCTGACGTTTGCACTCCGGCCCGCGTCGACGTGGCGCCAACGTAGCAGAAGATACGGGTGCACGGGTGCACGGGCACGATGCTTTGAGTGTGCCGTCACGCATGTCTGTCGATCGAAGTGTTGTTTGACGTGCGTGCACTCGGCCCTTCGAGTGCCAGGCTTTTTTCTTTCCTCGCATGCCGAATGCAAATTTTGGTCTCTTGGTAATGCTGAGCAATTGCTCTACCGAGTACCGCTCATCCGCCCATTCCACAAGCGCCCATTCCCAAATCTGTAAGATCTGAGAGAATACGCACAGTAGATTAAGTAATTGATGACCGAGAAGCGCCATCTAATTTTTGTTATCTCCAAAGTTTGAGGGCGTTCGGTATTTACGTAGGAAGAATATTTATATATGAAAGACGCTCTGTTTTATGGGCAAAGAGTTCATTGAAGTCTGCATGCGTTCAACCTACGACACATTTCTCGTAATGTACTGTCTGAGACGCTGCACTAAGCAATGGCGCCTCGACCTCGCACCCAAAGGTCACTTTTTAGAGTGGCCTTGCCCGGCCTTTGTTCATTCGGAACTATAACTTCCTTGTTGTCACGGTCATCGAATACCGAATTCGTTAGTCATTTCTAGATTTCAATGTTCGGCATGAAGTGAGAGTTGATTGCAAAGATTCGCCATTCTGTAACAACGAAATAGCATACCAAAACTAAAGTCGGCAAAAAAAAAAAAACAAAAAAAAAGGTACATGTAATTAAAAAGTGACATCTCAAGATCAAGCATCGCTTTCACTGCTCGCTCACGCATGCCACTACATGTTAAAAAAATCAGCAGAACCCATCCTTTGGGAATGATTATCTACGTTAATGCGAATAGCATCAAACGGTGCGGAGTTATGCGCGTTCGTCAGGTGGCCGGCACACTCTAGATACGCCAGCCCACTCTTGAGGCGATTCTAAATTTGTTGACACTTTCACAGCCCTGCGCAGGATCTCCGCAGCCCGGCACGTGCGTTTGTGTCACTTAGGAAGGCGAGCAAAGCACGCGCCATACGCACAAACACTCAAAATGGTACCGACCAGACTTTCTGGCGTCTCAGCTAGTCTCAACCAACGGTACTGTAAACGGTTGTTTATATCTTTACCATAGGACGCGCTTGCAGCGCTGTCACAGCTACGTCGCGGTGCGTGCCATGCACGAGGGCTCATTCCGCTCTCGTGAGGCTGAGCACGGCCGCTACATCACCCTCTCCCGAGCGCGGGAGAGGGTGAGCTAGCGGCCGTGCTCAGCCTCACGAGAGCGGAATGAGCCCTCGTGCATGGAACGCGCGCGCACCGGTAGCTGTGACAGCGCTGTAAAGCGCGTCCTATGGTAAAGATATAAACAAGTGTTTAGAGTGCGTTGAATGACTGCCTTCATAGCTCTGTGGTTAGCGCGTCTGCCTGCTGATCGAAGGGTCAACGGTTCGAATCCCAGCCGGCGCCGGTCTTTTTATTTATTTATCGACCCGCGGCGTAAGAGGTTAGATAGCCAGATAGATAGATAGATAGATACATAGACGAAAAGTGCGTGAAGTATCCAAAGAATGCTATTCGCATTAAAAGAAATTACAGCCCTGTTTGGAGGGGCAGGGATCAAACCGAAACTATGTGGGCCCCTTATGACGGACCGCAGCAAATGCTACGAGCCGTTCCAGTTAATCCAGCACTGCACACGTCACGTAACTTCATGCCCCACATGTTGCTCTGTCCCCCCCAAAGGTAAAGCGACACTCGAACGGCATTGGATTTGCTTAGACAGCTTGTAACGTCCTTTGTGGTCTGTCGTAACATGAAAGGGAGTGTTGTGTAGAGGAAAGTGCCCATCTAGGGCATAAATCTAGGTGGCAAAATTTGGTATATGCATTAATACCTCATCCATGCAAAACTCAGAAATGGTGCGCACATTACATCTGCATTAACTCTATTGCTCGGCGCATACGTGGAGGGAGATTTTGTTTGTAGAATCACGATTTTGATCGCACAATTCACGCTCATGCAAGCATTCTCATTTCGGTGCAGACCGTCCCAGTCCTGACGCCGCCCGGCCTGACGACGGCGTCGCCCATCAACATTCCCACGGTGCAGCGGTCCTTCTCTTGGCAGCCACACAACGGCTCAAGTGCACCCACAGCTATGGTGAGTCTTCAAATCTTGCCACATAAGAGCAGAAACCACTTATTGTGTCGCAACATTAGGCACAGTGACTGTGTTCCCAAACTTACTTGAGTAGATACCAGCCACTCTTGTGGGTCACATCACATGACGACACAGAGAGTGTGACGGTGGACGCTAGTAGGTTCTTGAACACCAGGGTGCAAAACATTACCTTTGGAGCAAGATAGAGCAAAGTTTGGAACAAGGCCAGTATGTCACGGCAACATTTTTCTTGATACCCAGCCACGAGCTTGGAACAGGGCAGGAATTATCTAACTTACAGAACTTGTCGCAGGCTAGAGTTCTTCGGGCAAACATGCTAATAAGAGATCGCTGGTTCCTTGCACATAGATACCATATTTGCTAAAGTAACAGCTCCATGAACGAGGTCGTTGCATCTACTTTCCTGCAGAACACGCAAAAAGCCAATCGTCGCATTCTGCATAAAAAAAAGGTAGCGATTAACTAGGGCCAAGAACGTAATTCTCCGTAAAAATGCGATCCAAGCAGATAGCATTTTCGCTCGAAGACGTCATCTCTGTCCCATAAATCGCTGCCATTTTTTTGCCTGTTACGCCAATTCACCATCCCCGTGCTCTGCAGAAAAGCAGACCCAGAGGCCTTGTTTAAAACGGCACGGCTATTACTCGAGCAAATACGGTAGGAACCAAGCGGCATGTATAGATTAACATGGGTCACATTCCGAGAGTTCTTCGGTCCAACACACGAACGGGAGATATCCGGTTCCTTGCAAGTAGAATGGAAACTAAAGTGACGTGCATCGCTCTATGACAGATTACCGCGCGCCGCATTGCAAATCCTCCCGTCTGCTTCCGCAGGTCTCGCCTCAAAAGTTCATGCGCCTGAGCCCCAAGACGCTGTCGGCGTCCCCCAAGAGCTCTCCCTTGCACCGGCGCGTGCGCTCCGAGAGCCGCAAGTGCCGCAAGATCCACGGCATGGAGAACAAAGACATGTGGTGCACCCAGTGCAAGTGGAAGAAGGCCTGCAGCCGCTACGTCGACTGAGGCACCCCAGGCGGCAACCGCTCAGCTTGCTCCGCAAGTTGCGCGACAACCCCTTTCACACACACACACACACACACCTCTTTTGCTCATCCTCACATCTTTCTTTGTCTATACATTCGCTTGTTGTGTGTGGGCGTGCCCCATTTCCGTCTGCCGCACGGGCTGCTCGCTGTCGACGCGGAATTTTGGGAAGAGCACCGCGTGCCCTCGTTGGGACAGCAGTCGGGGCTAGTTTAGCAACGAGATAGCTTAAGTCACCACTTCCGAAATATCCGTTCGAATGAGACCCAGAACTTCCTTATTCCCCGGTACACACGATTGGTGCAATAAGTTGTCACAGTGCGACGAAAGTCGAGCGGGTTGTTGTTGCATTGGTACACTTTGTTCCCCTTCCCCCCCCCCCCCCCGAGGCTCCCAGGAGAGGGAGCTGCCGCACCACCTCCGAGCAGCCTGTATCGCTGTAAATAAGAGCGTTTTTAAGTTGGCGTTATTTTTTGTCCTCCACGACATGTTATTTACACCCATTTCTCTCATTTGTCCGTCTTGCAGTTACTCGGGCTGCATTTTCTCCTCCATACATAATTACGTCTACATTTTATTCCGCTCGGCGGCGTATTGAGTATGTGTAACACCCGTACTTCTTACATTATTTTGCGGAACCATTCGCATTTCAAACAACCTTGCATGGTGAATTGTTTTCGGAGGCGCGTGCACATCCGAAACATTACGAGTGTAAAAAACTATAGAATTTGGAACGGGGACGTTGAAGACCTCCCAGGGGTTAAATTTAATATTCCTTTCTTAGAATCGTCTTCTTGCGTACGCGGCACATCCACTTTCGTGTCTGATCTCTTGCAATGTTCGGTACCCACGCACCTCCGGCCATTGTTCATGCTCAGCCCGTGCCACAGAAAAGCCATCCGTTATTTTATTTTTTCGGTCAGCATCGTTCCATCCCATGCCACTCTCAATTCTCATTCTGCCTCAAATAATAAGAGCAGAAACTTGCCATCATCGCATCCTCTCCAGCAGCTTGGCTTGCTAGAACCCACACTAACGTTTCAGAACAACAAAGAAGCCGCTCAATGCGCTGATCAACACGTCACGTCTGCCCTTTGCGAACAAGTTCTCGGTATATTTATCAATCCAGAGAGGACTTCGACCGACGTGGAACAAGACTCCGGAAAGAGTCTGACCAAATACAAAATTAATCAATTTTATATCGTCGCGTCACATTAATTACGCCAGTAGTTCACGTTTCAAAGGTGGGCAACGAACGCTCCTCGAAGCAGACTAGGTGACAAAATTTATTAAAATATCTGCCATTCCTTGTTTTCGCTCGGTAATTTTCTCGAGCAGCTTGGAATGTATTTTAAGAGGCCTGCTGAACAATCAAAACGAATAAGGAACATTGGCATGGTTTAGAATAATTATGATATCAACAAAACAAGCCATGGGCTTGCTATTACACTAATCAGGATGCACTTTTTGCATTAAACTAATCTATGTCAAAGATTCTGTCCACACACACGATGCCAAACGACTCTCACGACAGACACAACAACACCCAAAAGCAACGGCAGAACCCAGCGGAGAACTTAATTTCACACCATGGTTGGACGCTCGGCGAGAAAGTCGGCAACGTCACCAACCACTGACTCGCTAGCATCAGCGCTGCGCATTGGCCAACACCAAGGTCAAGCACGGTGCTAGCCAATCGCGGCGGTCGGCAATCTCGTTGACTTTCTCATCGACTGTCGAACTTAGAGCCCCAGGAGTTATCCCCATCTTTTAATTAAAGATCATCCTGCGCCTGCCATCTAACCAAAACAGATTTCAGCTGTTAACCAAATCGGGAACCAGATAGCAGCCAAGCTACGCTTCTGACGAAGCTGCTGCTCGTCAACCTTTCATTAGAGTGGCTTTGCCCAAAGTCCAGGCAAACGACGAGAATAAAAGCTGGTGCTAACTAATGTGCTGACCAGTGTGACGAACAGTGTAACTTGCAACGGGTGTTGCGACGGGTGTGGGAGTAGCCAAGCTCCGAGAGACAATGTACGTCGATTGTTTGTTGGTTGAATGACCACACGCTCTAGCGGACAAGCGCGGCTACCGTACTAAACGCAAGCGCAGCAGATTGAAGCCCGGCAGCTGTAGCCAATCTTCGGGCGAACAGAATGTGAATCTCCGGCGCGTCCTGAGCGCCGCACTCTCACCAGTGGTCTCAAAGCAGAAGGATTTCCGCGTGCGTGTCATGTGTGTCCTGTGCCTCTGTTTGTACATAAAAGTGGAAGGCTGAAGCTCTTGAAAAGGATGAAATTGACCGGTGCCAGGTTTGTTGGGTTCAGTGGCGCCCCGAAGCGCGAGTTGGGAGACGGCGCATGAAAGAGGCTGGCGAAGACGGCACGCTTCCCTACTCGCCCTTCCCCGTAGAATGCAGTGCATCTGTGCTAACTTGATGAGCAGATGAGACATGCAGACGTAATGGTACGCTGTTCCGTTCTCCGATTGCAATATTCGAGTGTCTTAAATGCAAGTTATTGCCTTTCTTTTCTTATTGTAGGGCATCCAAATGAATCCCACTATTCTTTCAAAAACAAGGAGCACAGTTTCTGAACCATAACTGTAAATTTATCAAGTTGTCGCCGATTCAACGCTGTTAAATATGAGGCTGCAAAGCCAAACTCGTGGGACAGATCAGATCACACACACAACATTCACCCTTTTCCGCTCACATACTAAAATTTCAAACTCTTTCTTCTGTGAGTGAGTCTAAAAGTCCTTTAGCATAATAGTATATGCAAACAACCTAAAAAATATGCAATTGCTAAGACTAATTGCCACTTCAGCTAGTGTTTGCATCCCAAGCCATCAATTTTGCATCTTGCAACGGTAAAGGATTCAAGTTAAAAGTCAAGCATCCCGCTGAATACAACACCAAACAAGCTCTTGCATAAATTTAAAAGGTAGCTGTGACAAAATCAAGCTGAGACGCCTTGTTGATCCAGACCAGTGTGCATTCTAGCCAAATCTGAAAGTTAAGGCAAATGCCCGCACGCTTGGCGTTTCACATCACGTGCAAGAATGTTGTCGTGCTTCTCTGACTGTGAGTTATTTGTTGTGGCACTCCATTAAGAATAGGACAATCGCGACAATAGCTTTGGAGTGGGCACCCGCGGGGCTAGAGCCATTAGCGAAGTGCGGCAAGACAAAGAAAAGACAAAGATGCAGTTTACGTCGTTGTATTGCGTTGTCGCTCTCCAGTTGAAGGAGGTTAAAGAACGTTGGATGCCAGAACGGGTGAACGAGAAAAACCGGAAGTCAAAAAGGTAGCTTCAGCTCTGATGAGAGCAAGCGAGAAAAAAAACACGGTGCCTTGAAAAGGTTAAAGCAGGAAGTGGATTTGTTAAGGGAATGGCACTGTGCTACATTTGTGTAAATAACGAGAATATTGATGTTGTTGGAGCGAATATTTTACGTACATGCTGTATACATGGACGTTCAGTCATAATGAGACAAGTTTTTTTATATATTTTCCTTGCGTACTGAGAGAGAGAGAGAGAAAAAAAGAACATTTTTTGTATCTCTACATTACATTATATATCTATCTACAATGAATGTTCATAATGTAAATACACTGTTTTGTGTAGTATTCACGAAAACAGACAAATTGCATGTAAATTATGTAAAAAAAGAAAGAAAAGGAGACGAGCCGTAAATTATTACCGAGGAGGATGAGAAACCAAAAGAATGATGCTAAAGTAGAAGACAAAGCCCAGTGGTACTTTGAGTAAATCCAGTCACAGCAGAGTTATGTACTTAGACTTGTACATAGTACTGTATGTACTCATCGCCGACTCCCTGCCCTGTACATATTATCGACGGTTATATGCAGTCCCATGACACGTTTACCGGTTCAAGCAGCAATCTAAACAACAGTCTCAGAATTGTCTTAATAAAAAAAATTTTAAAAATGCATGCCAAATATATGCAATTTTTACAGTTTCAGTGCTCAAGCGTAGGTGGCGGCTTTAGGCCGAGATCCTAGTTCAAACCCCCAGGCGACTGCTTCCCAAACCTTCGAAAGAAAAATCTTGGAATCGAAACACGCTCAATATCCTGGCGACCGACCTAAAAATTGTTTGCATTCTCATCATACTGGCACTGTTTGGCAGCGTTTCTGTCGCTTAAAACGGGCCATACAAGTTGAAACGGAAACGAGACGTCCCAGAGGTCACGTAACGACCTTGCGCTTCGGTTCTCGGCGCGGCTGGGATCCTGGAAACGGCAGTCGCAAGGGGTCGCGAACGAGGAACGGTCCGATAAGTTTGGTTGACGAGTGCATTAGGCCGGTGTAACCCTGGGCGCCTTATTTCCACGGGAAGAGAAGAAAATGAAGCGACAAGAGGTCAAGGCAAAGCGCGGCGGTCGGCCGCAGAACGTGCCAGCCAAGCAACTTGGTGGCAGCAGATTTCGTGGAGGTGCCATTGCACCTTTTTTCCGCTCGATGCAAGTGAATACTACCACACAGTGCATGGTGTGAAAGAAAAGAAGGTTTTTGCAAGGTTGTTTTTGTTTGTGCGGTGCGGCACGTTTGTAGAAGCCGTTGTGCTTGAGCGTTTGTTGGTTACCCGTGTTCGTGGGACAAAGGCGGCGTTGTTTCGTTGTGCATCTTTTCGTTTCACCGTGCTTGCTCGCTAGATTTGCTCCCGCTGCTCTTTTTGCTCGAGATGTCTGTTGTCTGCCCGCTGTGCCGCGGGTCCGAGAGACCGGCGGCGCGCTGCCGCCCTCCCTTCGGTGTGTGCAAAACTGTGTGTCATACTCTTTCAATGTCTTTGGATCCAGACCATAACATGTGTGCAAAAAACTGTACATACTACGGACACCGTCATGTTTATTTGATTTTGATCATCTGACCTTTTAAGACTCAGTGTTTAGAGTACACCACATTTATTTTGTTCTGAAAGTTTAAATAAATGTCTCCTTAGATATATTTACAAAACTTTGGTCTGCTTTTTCCAATCTCTTTTTCAGCTTTTTGGTACACTCCCAGGCCGTCACAGACACGCCCAAGAGGGTGTCGATGTGATAGATAAAATTTTAAATGGGAAGCAGAATGTTTATTAGAAGAGTTCTGCTAAATCTCACCAACCTCAAAGAGCACTGCATCATTTTTCGTGTCCATGAAACTACAACTGTTCAAGGCAACAAACTTTAATATCTTATACTAGACATCACTGACAGCTAAAGTGTCCAACGTTTACACAATGGTCTAGCCTGAACTCCAAAAAAAACACAAAGTTACACTAAAGTACACCATCAAATGTCTAATATAGATTAAAGGTAATTTCCAGTTATAAACAAAAGCCACCATATCTTTTTTTTTTTTTAAGACAAAAACAAAAATTATAAGGGGAAGTGTTTTAGTTTTGGGGTAAAACCCATTCTACTTACTTGGTACCCACACCACGGAACGTGTTTTCTCGGAACCAAGTACTCCTCTTCAAGAAAAGAAAACACGATGGTCTTAGAACTTCTTTTCAGAACTATTTTGAAGTACCGTATTTGTCCAGTAAATAAGACGCACACTGTGTATAAGATGCACCGCCGAAAATTTCGGAAAAAAGGTCTTATACAGTGGAAAATACGGTACTATAAAAAATGAAAGACGTTTACAATTCTCTGTAATGCCAAATTATAGCGCAGCTCTTGAGGAGGAGGAGGGGAGGGTACGGAGGGGAATTTATTAGGAAATTATGGGACAATTTCCCGCTAAATTCCTATGCTAAATTTAGCAGGAAATTTTTCCGCTAAAATCAGCAGGCAATTTTTTCCGCTAACTTTAGCGGGGAATTTTTCTCGCTAAATTTAGTGTAGAAGTTTTGCAAATTTAGCGGGAAAATTTGCCCGCTAAATTTGTGGGAAGTTTTTCCGGCAAACTTTGCAGAGAAATTTTCCCACTAAGTGACGTCACTTGTGACCTTCGTGATGTCACCCGTGACGTCTGGAGTGACGTCCTTCATGGGAAACGCCCCACAATGCAACGCGCGGTTACGCTGACGGTGACGCCGCCAAGCCGGAACAGGCGCCTAAGAGCTGCACTCTAAAACTAGTGATGGACCGAACCTGCCGAACTTCAGATTCAACAAAGTGCGGCACATGCCGAACTTTCGAAGGAAAGTTCGTCAAAGATTCGGCAAACGTCTGCGCACGTGCGAGAATGCAATGAGGCCATGGATTGCAAATGGACGCCGTCCGGTTACCATCGTCGAGTGTAGTATAACCAGCGGTTACGGCGAGGTGTGCAGTAGGCAACACGGTAACTGTGCTTCTGTGAGCCTTTGCAAGTGTGGTTCTCTTCAATATTTTCTGCCTCAAGAACAGAAGCTCAACCAGTAGTTTACGTAGTTCACTACGCAAGTGACAAATGATGCGGTACATACTGGATGACGCGATTTTCATTTGACTTTTCCAGTGATGCAACAAGGTAGTTGAAACAGTGACTGACAATTACTTTAAAGCACTCCTCGCAATTATAACAATCCTCTATTCGGCTCACGAGTGGTTTGTGTTAAAACAAAATATTGCGTTTTAATTAGCATTCTTTTGCAGTTTTCATGTATCTGCATAAAACTGAACAAAGAACTATTGTGCTCGACATAGCACATCCGACATTCCTAACTCTTCCCCTCTTTCTAAACGTCCGCATGTCTTCCCGACACCAGAAACTGGCATTTTAAAGGTTAAAAACGAGATGTTGCGAATATGGGACGCACTTTCGTGCCAGAGGTCACGTCAAGTGACTCAAATTGAAAAACATGCATATTTACAACATTGTTCTCTCTTCTGGTGGAGGCTCAACCGTAGCATTTGTTTTCGCACACGGAACGGTGACTCCCAGAGAAAGTAAGAATGCAGTGTTACTGCCTTTATTTTAATGATGTATACACACTTGCAAGCTTGCAGTGATGAGGCCTCAAAACCTAAATTCTCATAGCGTGATTCGTGACTGCACCCACTACTACCCAACCTCAATATTACGCCACTTCTGCAAGTCACAGTAAAATTGACAGTAAACACACAAAAATGCATTGATGCAATTATCTTGTAGAATATCACCTTATTTAGTAATAACTGTGTCAATATGCATTACATGTTGCATTTAAGAAAAACAATATTTTTTTTTCGCCAGAAAAAAATTAAGTAAACGTTAAATCTGGCAACAATGCATTTTTTCCGAATCTTTAGAAAAGTTTGACGAAAGGTCTTCTTTGCCGAATCCCAAGATTAGGTGCCGAATTTTCGATTAGGCAAAAGTTTGGTCCATCATTAGAAACCAAGCCACACTAAATATAGAAACAAATTGTGGCAGGAGCCCCATGACTTCAAAGAAACTAGCTAAAAATCACCTGTGTAATTTCCGTCTTCGCTTAAAATTGGTTTGAATACCGTTACCTCTGCAGGCATTTGAAGTACTCATTTCTTTATCACCCAATATACATAGGGTTGTTCGCTTTCGGGTAAAACCCGATTTTACCCGATTTTTACACCCCGAACATGTTTCAGGAGAATCGGGTTAAACCCGATTTCTCCCCGAATTCCAAAACCACATAACCAACCTATTTATTTTTACGCCGCACGGAGTTTGCGGTGCACACACGCTATCTACCCTACCTCGGGACAACAGTGACCTATAGTTAATTTCACAAGCTGCCTGCAGCACTGTGGACCCTACACGGCTCTCAACCAACCGCCCAACGAGCGCGCCTAACTCACCGTGACATTCTATAGAGGCCGGCTGAAGAAAAGCGACAATAGGCGTTGGGGCCTCGGAGGGACATTCCGTCCCTCCGCTGTGCAGGTGGAACCGCCTCGGCACGCCACGTAGCTTCGGCCCTGCTGCACGCAGCTTGTGAAATGCACTATCAATCCCCCTTCGACCGCTTTTAGGTGTCGACGCCCAGCAGGGTCTCTCGGGCAGCATGGCCATCTCGCTGGCGGTCTACCTTTCTCACGAACAACATCCGAGCCATCAGTCGCGTAAACAGATCGGGACAACTTAACAGGTTTATTCTATAGCGAAATATCTGATCGAAGACGACCGTGCCTCGAACGGCCGGGGTTCTTGTTGACACCTGAGGGAGAGGAGGATTCCATGGGAGGTGCTTCCCTCGAAGCGACCGACGGCAATAGGAGCTGGAAAACCCTGATGTCCCCCCAATTACCAGCTTGAAACATATCCCTAATTTTAAGACGTTAGCATTAAGAAGCTCGTAATACCCTGCGATCAAAAAAAACGAATGTATTACTGAGTACATTTGTAAATTTAACCCGAAAAAACCCGAATTTCGGAATGTTTTCACAAAAACCCCGATTTCTCCCCGATTATCAGCTTGAAAAATAGCACCCGATTTTTACCCCCGAATTTACAAAAATATAAAACCCGAAAACGAACAACCCTAAATATACAGGGTGTTTCACGAAAAGTGGACAAATTCGATATTGCGACAATCTTACTGCATACGCAACAAAAAAAGGCTTGTGTCGTTTTGGTCGTGGGCCAGGGGCCCATTTAGGAAAATTATTAAAGTCCGGGATAATTAGATTATTAATTATTTCTGCGTAATTAACTTTCTTAATATTGCGTTTAAGGGCATGGTTTCAATTAGAAAATTGCTCAGCATCATCGAAAAACACTAAATCAACAACAAATTGCAGAACGATAGAAGGCGTGCGACAGCACTTTACGGCTTTCTGAAAAACCACACAAATTCGACAGGTTTTAAAGTTTGGTTTGCAATCGGAGCGCATATCGCGCGCCGACGGCACCGCGCCCCGTGGAGAAATAGTGCAACCAGCCTCTGCTGCGTCGCGCGATGACAGCGCAGTAGAGGTTGGTTGCACTATCTCTCCATGGGGCGCAATCGGGGCCCGAGATGCGCTCCGATTGCAAACCAAACAAAAACTCGTCGAATTTGGGCAGTTTTTCAGAAAGCCGTAAAGTGCTTCGCATGCGTTCTATCGTTCTGCAATTTGTTGATTTAGTGTTTTTTGATGATGCTGAGCAATTTTCTAATTGAAACAATGCCCTTGAGCACAATGTTAAAAAAGTTAATTACGCAAAGCTAATTAAGAGTCCAATTTATCCCGGACTTTAATAACTTTCCTAAATAGGCTCCTGGCCCAGAACCAAAATGTTAGTTTTCGCAATATCAGATTTGTCCACCTTTCGTAAAACACCCTGTATATATATATATGTCTATATATATGTGCGGACGGCAACGAGCGCATACTAGAGGCCAGGCTTCTGAAAGAGACATTGTGCTATTCGCATTTTGTCGGCAACTAAAATAATGAGCAATGTACACTGAACATGTCAGAATGCACTCTCTTATTGAAAAAAGAAAAGAGGACTGCACATTAATTCTTGTAGACACCAGAATAACACGACTTCATGGCCCCAAAACACAGCTTTCACGGTCCCATGGCTTCTTCAGCTGGATGGCAGCAGCCGGCATGGGTGCTCCAAAATAGTGTCTCGTCAAAGACGGTCTTGTCCTGACACGAGCCAGCAGACCTTTCAGAAGGAAACATTCCAAAAGAGACCCATTCGTTTTGTACAATGCCTTTTAATAAAATTGGTATCATACACTTTAGACTACCTCTCTCTCTCTAACCTCTTGTATGTACATGGGCTACAAAATCAAAGGAGCAGAACCAGCTTCTAGAGAGAGGCTATAAAGCGAGGAATCTAGTCACCTAAAATAGCGGAAAGTACACCCGTCACAACTTTAAAAAAAGAGACCCTCGAAACCCAAACGACGAACTATGGCGCTGCAAACTGGTGAATTTTACGACGGGTGAGTCGACAAAACGTCGACAACTCTCGAAGGGCTCGTGCGGCGTGGCCGAGTAGCGAGAGTTAGTCGAGCTTTCGTCGTCGTTGCTGGCATCACCCATTTGTGTCCGTGGTTTGTTGGTGGTCTTGGCTGAAACGGACGTCGCCTCGCACTCCACAGATCCCAACACCACCATCCGCGATACTTGTCGGCCGGGGGGGGGGGGGGGGACGCAACTTCTGTGCTCGGTCACAAGCGCGCCTGGTGCGAGAACACTGTGGCTAAAACTGACAAATAAATTTGGGGGGTGCTCGTATTGTCTTTGACCGTGCAGACGAAAGCCCACCTTCCCAGTCTGGAGACGTTTTGAACCGTGAGAGCCGCGAGTGACCACAACCAAATGGTAGTCTACAACGAGCACCGAGGGACGTCGGAAGGATGAAGTGAAAGCACCTCTAGTGTCTCCACAAAGCGCGCACTCATACCAAAAGGTGACATCGGTGATTTGTCTTTGTTAAATCAGAAGCAACAGTCACACAGATGACAAAATTTCCTTTTTGCATCTCTCAACATGCAATCATAGTTTCTCGTTTTTTCAACTCAAAGGCAATACAGAAACACACTATTTCTTTTTCTTTGAGAAGCGTCAAAGCATTTAGCAGTCCTAGCCAGAGTCCATTAGGATAACAATAAAAAGTTGCACAAACAACAATGTTTCCCAGATTTTTTTTTTTTTGCTTTTTTTAACACACAGTTATAGTTCCTCAGTTTTTTAACTCAAAGGCAAAACCGAGACATAAAAGTGTTGTCGGAGATGCTTTGCAACGTTCAACAGTCTTGGTCCGATGCTACGTCAAGCTTGCTGTGGAGTTTCCATAACACCTTGTCAGGTTGACATAAAAAGAAGCCCTGTCCAACACCAAATCTAAATTCTGGTACCTCCACACTGAATATTGCAAACACTGTCGAACAGCCTTAGCAAACACACCAGTAACTATAAGCTGCTGGTAACAGCCTGTTCCTATTTTACATCCCAAAGTTTCCGTTCCACATTGCAAACGTTTGCTTTGGGGTATACAAAAATTATACAACTAAAAGGCTCACGCCAAAGCACTCTTGTTGTATCCGGAAGCCGATAAAAAACGTTAAAGGAGAGTGATTATTCAGAAGCCTAAGCTCCATTTAAAAAATCTCCAATCCCTTTGTCACATTTTAAAAACGGTGAACAATACCTGCAACCCATGCTTGCTCAAGATAAAAAAATCTTCGCACAATTCTAAAACTTTCAAACACTGCATCCTAAACAGTAAAAAGAAAAAGAAAAAAGTTACAAAAAGCAGTATTTTCAAAGCTTTCTTCATGAAGGGATCCTGCTTAAAAATCAAAGTCACTACCGCAAACACAACGTGAGAATAGCAGAAATGATATAGAAACAAAGCCTTGATGGAGAATAAATATCTGGTAAGTGGGCGGTACGAGAAACAAGAAAATAAAAAGACGCAAGATGCCTCGCAAAATTCGAGGCCATTTTCGGCCACAAACAACATCGATGTATAGACGTCGGTTCGAGCGAAGTTCCGAGCCCCAGCCCACCGCTCCGAGAAATGGTTGAATCTAACGTCGGGAAAACAGTTAACTGAAGTTGGTCTTACACCTGCCTGTCTGTCAACAACACTTTGCCAGCAACACGCACAAAGTGTCAACAGGACAGACACATTCAACAGCAAGAACACTCTCACAGAGGCGTTAACAAACACAACGTCCCTGCGAGAGTTTAAAAAAGCGTATTGCAGCCTCGAGCAGCAACACAAAGCAACGCTCGTCACTCAAGTGCCGTTAATAGAAACAATCGAAGCGAGCCAATGTGGCAGGCAAAGTCAAATCGGCGTTCCTTAGAGGTGCCTCGGACTGCGCCCGCATGAAAACACTCGTAAAATAAAAACATTAACCCGTACAACATTCTTTCCGACGACGTCACAACTAAAACGGAAAAGAGTAACAAAGACACACAACCACACTTTCACGCCTTTAAGAACTCCCCCAAAACACCGAGCAAGGGATCGTACACCCAACGCGAGGATTCGGGTAACTGAAGACAAATTCACGGTGGCCTCTCTTTCGTCTCCGCTTCGTGAACGAGCACCCACAGTGCGAAAAAAACTTCCGAGGGGCACTTGGTTCGAGTCGGGCGGAACCAGGAGCAGTGTACAGTTTTGAAAGAGATGCGAGTGAGTGTGAAAACAGACAACAAAGGCATTGTGGTAGTGTGAGGCGGACGGGCGGCGACGATGGCTTCATCTGCGCTTGGAGCGTCTCCGCTTCTTCTTTTTGGCCATCACCTGCCCCGCTCCCTGGTCCGAGAGGGGAGAGGAAGGTCCTGGTCCGCAGCTCCGTCGCCGCCGTGGTTCCCTGCGAAACGGACCGCTCTGTTGCAAGCTTGCTGTCTCGACAAACGGTTGCTGCGAAATTGCTGACGACGGACAACGCTGTAGTATCAAAGACGGTATGCAACAGGCCAAAGACTTCCAAGAGTGTTTTCCAGTTTTGAGCTGAGCTTAAAAAAAAACGTTCGGCAGCTTTAAGAATGACTAGGTAAGCTTTTTAAATTTACCGTATTTTTGCCCGTATAACCCGCACCAAAATGTCAATAAACTGGAAGGTGAACTAGGGGTGCGGGTTATATGCAAATATAGGCTTCAAACTGGGGCTTCACGGCAATACGTGGTTGCTAAACGGCGCGAGCTACCGCCCGAAACGGCTTGGTGGCGCAAGCCGCCGCCCAATTCAAAAGGATCAGCTGTATTCACCTATCTATCCATCCATCCTATAAACCACCGCAGTCGTCTATTTCTAACTTCCGTGGCAGGAGTCGTCATCTTATATCTTATCATTTATCTCTAGGGGTGTGCGAATATTCGAAATTTCGAATACGAATCGAATATTTTCCTTATTCGAAACGTATTCGATTCGAAAATTGCGTATTCGGAGTTCCCGAATATTCGGCCAAAGCCGAATATTCGGGAAAGATGGCGAATATTCGCAGTTTGTGCGAATATTCGAGCAAGTAACGAATAATCTGCCTGCCATGCATTCCCCTATGAATATGTTTATTCACTGAGGAAGGCGAATGATGCGTGCGCTATCGGTCTGCTCCGTTTAAATCTGTCCGATAGCAGCAGGACAGGATCAGTTTAGGTTTCTTTTTCACCAAGCCCTTTGTTGTGTGGCACGTTTATAGCAATATGTGATGTAATTGCGCGTTCTATAAATTGATACAATAAAATAAACCTCGAGAGTGAAATATAAATATAAAATAAATCTCGAGTGTTACCTAATATAAATGTTTGAAAATTAAAGAAAGAAAAAGCTGGGTGCGAGCAAACGTTGCATTGCCATCGACCAGAACTCCTGTCTCTCCCACGCAGTCAGAACTAGGGATGTCGCAAACCTTCCCAGGTTCGAGTTCGACCAAGTCCGACTTTTTCGAACTTTCAACGTGATGTTCGACAAAGGTTTGACTAAAGTTCAACTGTGTGTGCATGCACGAAAATTAAAAAAAAAAATCTAGTTGATTCCATTAGGCGGAGGAAAAGTGCAATATTTGTTGGGTTTATTGGCATCAGTGGTTCACATTATTAACTAATGAAAGCGTTAAAAGCCTATATTTTCGCTTTTATACAGTATAAACCTTGGTAACCATTCTATAAAATAAAAAATAAACTACCTTCAAAATTATTTGTTTCCTATAATTCGAAATATTCGTGTAACAGCCGGGCAACACTGTTCATCGAACTTCCTCAAACTTTAGTGAAATTTCGCAAGTTTATCGAGTGAAAGGGTCTTTCTACTGGAGAAAACGTTGTCAAGGCGCGTAGGAGGAGCTCTTACTTTCTGAACACGTTGAGCAGTTAATTTTCCTACACGATAATTTGTAATGAGTGCATTACTAGATGTATCTTTAGCCTGCTGCAGCCCAGTAAAATGCAGTTGCATTGATTTATATTAAAAAGGCAATAAAACCTGCAGTTACCTCTTGTTTTGCAATGTTTCATTACTAGACGCATATTCGATATTCGATTCGGTATTCGAAGCCCGTTTTTTGTCTTATTCGTATTTGATTCGTATTCGAAATTTTCAATATTCGCACACCCCTATTTATCTCGTTCGCCATGAGTTGCATCCGACGGCAGTCGTTTACAGCTGAGCTGAAGCTCAAAAATCATCAGCGTTGCCGAGGAGATCAGCAACAGGGCAGCAGGTCGAAAATATGACGTGGACGAGGCCTGCATACGGGAGTGGCGGCGAAAGAAGACGACGCTTCAAAATGCGAACCGCAACCGTCGATCGTTTTGTGGTCCGAAAACTGGCGCACACCCGGAGCTGGAGGCAGGCCTAGCGGAGTTCATTCAAGAGAGAAGAGATCGCGGCCACGCTGTATCAACGGAGATGGCGCAGATGGAGGCTTTGAGGCTCGCCAAAGTACATGGCATACCGTTCGACCAGTTCCGTGCGAGCCGTGGGTGGTTCCACCGCTTCATGAAGCGACAAGGATTTTCGATCAGGAGGCGAACCACGTTGTGCCAGCGTCTTTTCGACGCCTACGAAGAGAAGCTTCTGAGCTTTCAGCGTTACGTGATCAACCTTCGGAAGCGACACGACTACTTGTACTCGCAGATCGGGAACGCGGACCAAACCCCCGTGTACTTCGAGATGCCTCTGAACACGACCTTGCAGCAGAAGGGCTCAAAGTCGGTGAGCATTCTGACGGGGGCAACACGAAGCTACGCTGCACCGTGATGCTGTGCGCCTTAGCCGACGGCACGAAACTACGCCCATACGTAATTTTCAAGCGCAAAACACTACGGAACATAACAGTGCCTTCCGGAATTGTTGTCCGTGTGGCGGACAACTCTTGGATGAATAGCGATCTCGTCTTGGACTGGTTGAAGACGATATGGGAGAACAGACCAGGGGCCATGCTCGCTAAAAGATCGATGCTGGTGCTGGACGCGTTTCGAGGCCACAGCTCTGAAGCGGTCAAGGCTCGTCTTTCGGAGACGTGCACGGACCTCATAATGATACCAGGAGGTATGACATCCCTACTCCAACCCCTCGACGTTTGCCTCGACAAACCTTTCAAGGCAAACATGAAGCGACAATACATGGAGTGGATGGCTGAAGAGCTCCACGAGCAGACACCGACGGGTCGGGTCAAGAGAACGGACATTACGCTCCTGTGCAAGTGGATTATTAACGCGTGGAAAGAGATTCCCGCTGAGATGGTGCGCAAGAGCTTTCGGAAGTGCTCCATCAGCAACCATCTTAACGGTACGGAAGATGACGCCGTTTGGGATGATGACGCTTCTATCGACAGCAGCGGTGGTAGTGACAGCAGTGATGACTAAACGTTAGGAAAGGAAGTCCGACGTTGTGCAAGGTTTGAAAATAAACGTATTTCTTTTTCCTTAACTGTGAGCACTGCATTTCATAGTTCATTGTGCGGGTAATATGCGCGGATATTTTTAATATTTTTGCGGGTTCAAAGTTGGGGTGCGGGTTATATGCAGGGGCGGGTTATACGCACGAATATACGGTATCTGTTCATAGCAAACACCGGTGCCATGCACAATTTAGATACGTTGCCAGTGACTAGAATGGTCCACTTGTAGAGCTGTGGGCTGAAGGAACTTGAGAACATAAACACACTTCGTCCCCATCCTATGCAAATATGTGGTGGCAAATGCACTAGTGAAAGCTGTAAAAGTTACTCTTCCAAAGTGTGACGATGCTCGTAGGGTCGCCAAAGTGTTTAATATTGGACTTCAATGAGGTGTGATGAGATTTGTTTTATACTGCCGATCACATGAACCTGTCACATGAAGTTACTAAGTTACAGGTACTGTTTTTTGGGTTAAAATGTAATTAAGTTAGAAACACAGTTATTTCAGTTCTGTTCCTACTATTACTATATTAAAAATATCCGACGACGTTGGAATATGCTGCAATTGCTCACCAACGGCTCATTGTACAATGCAGAAAACATGCTGCCAAATTTCTGTTTTCATTCAGCCCTCAGTTCACAGCAGCATTTGCAGCAATGGCAACATGCAGCCTCTATGTTGACAGTAAAATCATTGTGAATTTGTGCATTTGATATCAACATTCTTATAAGTACCTGTAAATGAGCTAAGCTTCAAGCTACTCCAAAAATGTGTCGAACTTACAGTCATCAAAATTTAACTGTAACTTCGAAGGTAGATTTACATACTGAGTGCTGATTACAAAATCTTCTTTCGATTAGACACTGCACAGCCCTGGCACGCTAACAAAAAATGTCCAACTTTGCACGCCGTTACAGCCGCACTAAACAAAAGACATACATTTTTGGAGGCAACACGAGCACCAGCATCAACTGGGGTCTCGATTTCTGCCGACTCACCTCATCAGCAGTAAGAGCTTGCGCCCGGGCGAGTCCGGGAGTTTGCGGTGCTAGCCGGCCACCGTGCTGAAGAGACCAAAGACCCAACCACCAATAGGAGCCACCGTCCACGTCCAAAACCACAAAAGAGAAGCGTACAAAAAACAAAAAAACGCAGGCATGGCGTTTTGGAAGCGAGATGAGCGTGCCACAGGGAGGTGCAGCTACAGAAGGAGCAGCGACGGAACATGTCAGCATGCTGCAGCTTTGCTTAGCGTGTTGAGAAATCTCAAGTTTACCCTATCTTTTATTGAGATCAACGGCTGCTTTTTAACAGTGGCAGGGACGTGATACAACAAGGCGCTTTCACACCGTCGTCGTCATCATTCAGCAAAGATCAGCGACGTGTGTGGCTGTGCTAAGAGCTCAGCCGACAGATCAACTCAAAGACCACTTAATGAATGAAGCAGCAGTTGTGATCAGGTAATTTCATGCTTCCACTGCTTGCCTGTTCATTGCCCACCTGAATTGATAGCGACTACATGCTGGTGCCATGCCGCAGCAGGCCCAGTAAATTAGTGAAATTTAGATTCCACCATGTCTAAATTCGTTAGGCAGCTGAAAGCAACCATGAAACAGCATTCAATGTCCCCATTAGAGAAGAAGCAAGACTACCGAAGTCTTTCTAAAGATAAAGATCCGCATTGCTTTAGCCTATCTTCCAGTCATGGGATATCTAAGAAACCTTCCAGATTAGGCCTGGCATTAACACATGTATTTGTTTCCTCTGCCCTTAGACTGCTGACGAACTACTGGCAAGCTACGCACAACACCACTTACAAAATTCTTCAACTACTAGCCCCTCGTCCTCGCCCTCTCGAGTGTCAACAAAGCGGTGTTATAGCGGGCTGACAGGAAGTGCAGAACATGGCTGGCAGTGCGAAAACAGTCACCAACATTCAAGGAGGGTGCGGCGTGCGTAAAGCCTCGACCCAAACCACATGCAGTGAGCATATTTCAGAAATGAGCAGCAGTCACCGGACAAGAAAGCAAGCCGGGTCTAGGCAGGCACGCGAAAAAGTCTCAAGTTCGAACTGCGGTGGAGGACAGAACTCACCGTTGTCGTTGGTTCCGTCTCCCGGCCTGCCGTGGAGCTCGAGGGAGAGTATCTTCTCCGTCGTCGTTTCGATCTACGTGTGCAAACATAAACAGAAAGAGCGAGAGGCACTTGCAAAGACTGCAAGGGAAAACATAACATTCCGCAGTTTTTAAAACGTCGGCCAAACGCGTGAGCACAGGTCCTCGAATCACTTCTTCGGGTTGCTAGGAGGAGGTTAGCACATTATACATGGGGTACACACTGAGTACACAACACGACTGGAAGGTGACGACCCAGAGAAGGACAAACAATAGCTGCAAGAAGCTTGTCCGTGCGACAAGCATAAGCTGCAATGAGTTCCCAGGAATGCCAGATTGGTTGTTACATATGACGTTCATCTGCTTTGAAAGTATTTAAAAAAAAAAAAAGCCAAAATATTAGAGAGGATAAAAATGTTAATTTTTTGCACAGAGCTCTTCCAAGATAGCCACAAGCTCTCCAACTCAAACTCTTTAATGTCTAGTTTTGTTTGCACTGCTTTCAGTAGCACTGCGGTTACACTGGTGGCCCAGTCTGTCTAGGGGCAGACCGCACCCGTTCCAGTGCAGTAAACTCTTTCCACTTTAGTACACAAAAGGCCAGCGGGGAGAGAAGCAGCTCCCTCTCCCCTCCAGCCTTCCGTGTACCACGAACCGCACTGCACCGGTGCGGTGCGGGCCCAGACGAATTGGCCAACAGGTATATGCCAGCCCCATGACAATGTGGCACGAGTTGACGTCAAGTATAGACAGCTTCACAGCCTGGACGCTCGACGCGCATTTGCGTGGCGGTAGCACCAGGAATCTAGAGACATACAAAAAAAACCATCCTGCTTTGCTTTAATTTTTTCTTTGCTTTTTTTCTGCTAGGGTATATATAGTAGTACGTACAGCTAACGTAATCACAAAACATAAATTGTACCACTTTTCTTTTTTCTAAATTTTGCAGAACTAAATTTTATAACGTTTGAATCCAGACGCTCCTTCGGACGAGCAACACGTTGGAGCCAACCGAGACGGGCAAACCAACGACGTCACCAATGCCACCACCAAACGGTGCAGAATTGCACGGCGTCGCTTCCGCATGCTCGGAAAAGCCTACGCGACAGATCGTGCGTGTCCCCAAAAAGTGCACAGTCCGTCCCAAGGCCTAAAACTAGGTGCTCCCGAAATGCCTACGAGGTGCTACCGTACCCACACAAGACACCCGACACCAGCCAACAAAAGAGCAATCAGGCCACACAGCCACAAACTGTACAAGTCTCCCTCCCAGGAGACAGCCCCCGAAAGAACCCACCCGGCAGCCAAAAACTAGTGCAAGACGCAGAGACGTCGGACTCGGTGTTCTTCGCACAGAAGACCGCGTTTCGTCCCAGTGCAAGTGCAGCCTTTCAACCAAGCGGGCCATCCGAACGCTCGCAGAGTACCGAGCTTCTCTAGCTTCCTCTACGTCGACCAGCACGGGCATCGAGCCATTAGAGTCAAGTTTCCGTGACTGGCTTCGTCGCAGAGGAAGTTTGTTATATAATTTTTTTGTGCATTATGTACGCCTCGGCATAGGGTCACTAAGAAATGACTCGAAAGCTGGTGAGGAGGTCGGTGAAGCCAATGGTAAAAAGGATGCCAACTAAAATTGTCGTTGCCTGCTTTTTTGCCTGTGAACTCAGTGGCAGTTCATGCGACTGGTGTGGCTCGCATTATTATATAATGTGAAGCTTTCGTCCTGCGCCGGAACAGATGGAATTAACAGCAAGTTCTTAAAAAATTGTGATGTGTATTGCTCCATAATTCTCTCAAAACTTTATATGCAGTCTCTTATCAATGGCGTGGTCCCAAGCGATTGGGGGGTTGGGAAAGTGGTTCATGTACACAAATCTGACAAAAAAAAAAAAAAACTCACCTAATTATCGACCAACTTCTTTAAAGGGGCCCTGCAATCATATTTAAGCGTCTGCCTTTTTTGCGGTTTCCACGTCTCTTGGGGTTCGGGCAAGCCAGCGGGCACGGAGAGAGTAACTAAATATCAGTGCGTCACGTTTTAACCGGACGACGCGGAAATCTCCTCCACCGAAGAGGGCGACCCGCGGTGCCGAAAGCAAGCAAAATGTGACGATTTTGGTCCTGGGGCTTACTACTGGCCCCCAGCCGCTAAAAGCTTTTTCTGTTAGTCGAGATACAAAATATAAGTGTCAGCGAACCGTTTCAATTATGTATGAAAGTAGTTTTTGTTCAGTATTTTAGATCAGAAAAGAAACAAATGCAAAGTTTATAAAGTACGGAAACAGGAAATGACCCGTCGACATACCTGCCACCAAGCGGCGGAAAAAGCGGCGCATATTAGAGAACGCGCTAGCGGGATTGACGCGCGCCGACGAACGGCGAGCGTAGAAAGGTCCCGGAGCGTAGAAAGGGCCATTTGGCGGTATGGCGGCGCGAAGTGGCTCCCGTTCTGTACTGATCTTTACCTCGTGTTTGCTGTCGTTTGTGGCCAATGAAGTGTTATGCCGAAATAGTCTTTAATCGCTGGAGCAGATGCAGCGTGAGCCGCCCCTGGCCGCTTCGCTTCCGCACAGCCTATCCAACATAGGGCTTTAGTGGCGCCCTCACGAAAGCCGTGCCGACACGGAGTCTGCGGCAGCCGCGAGCTCTCGATGAGCTCACTATCCCCTCCCTCTAGTTCACGGCCACTCAAGCCAGGACCTACCGACGTCATGAAGGCGTGTTATTTTTTGCTTGTTTTTGTAATTCTACTTTGCCTATAACTTTTAAAATAAAGCGAATTTCAAAGCGAAAAGAAAAGTTTCATTAAGTTGCTACGTCCGGATGCGCTTAGGTTCAGTGCAAATTAAAAACCAGTCAAAAGGTTGTTGCAGGGCCCTCTTTAACAAGTGTGCCATGCAAGATATTTGAACGCATCATTTATTTGCAGTTGGCAAATTATCTCGAAACTAACGACTTTCCACAAGTTCACAACAAGGCTTTAGAAAACATTTTTCATCCGGAGACGCAGCTACTATCCCTCTTGCATGATCGCCATCACTCTCTTAATAATCATTAGGAAACTGATTGTGCATTTTTATATTTCTCAAAGACTTTGACAAAGTTTTCCCACAAACTCCTTCTTCATAAATTACAATCACTTAACTTTGACTCCAGTATATTAAACTGGATTCATGCCTCTTTAACTAACCGCCTACACATTCATTACTGCTAATACAAATTCTTGTACTGTTCCGAGTCACCTCGGGTGTCCATAGAGCTCAGTGCTTGGCCCGCTACTCTTTCTTATTTACATTAATGACTTGGTGCCAGAACTTGTCTTCTTCCATTTGCCTCTTTGCTGATGATTTCCTAATACACCAGAAAATAACCAACATATCTGACACTATCCTGCTACAATCTGACCTTAACCGTATATCACTGAGGTGTAACCAGTGGCTAATGAAACTAAACACTGACAA
This sequence comes from Ixodes ricinus, assembly GCA_037355805.1. Taxonomy (NCBI): domain Eukaryota; kingdom Metazoa; phylum Arthropoda; class Arachnida; order Ixodida; family Ixodidae; genus Ixodes; species Ixodes ricinus. Next base: position 160,646 of record JAZHYW010032012.1, on the reverse strand, counting down.
ATGTAAAGCGATGAGAGTGTCACATGCTTAATCGGTGTGTCATACTTATCATCTTAACAGGATTAACAGGATCTTAACAGTGGTGACCGTATGTTAGGATACTTTCTCGTTCCATCTTCATTAAAACTAACCATGTACAAAACCGTAATCCATCCAAAATTAGTATATGCTGCTGCTGTGTGGAGGGACCCCGCTAACTCGTCATTAATTGCTCTTATTGAATCCATTCAAAACTGCTCAGCTTGTTTTATATTGACAAACTATCATCGCACTGCCAGCGTTTCTACCATAGAAAAACACTTTAGGTCTGCCGTTACTAATTCACCGCCGAAAAATCTCTCGTTTGTGTCTTTTTCACAAAATATTTATTCAAAATGTTACCCTTCGTCACAAACTAATTACTCCACCTTTCTACATATCTGCTCGCATCGATCATAGCCATAAGGTTGATATTCCAAATTTTAGAACTTCGTTATTTCAATGTTTTTATTTTTTTTTATGCCTCAAACATATGATAGACTGGAACCACCTTCCCACCTCAATCGCTAACATCACTGATATTGTTTTGTTTAAACGTGCTATTACTAATATGTGTACTTCATAGTTAATATTTTACAGCTCTCTCCCCTCGTCAATGTATTTACCTCGAAGGTACTTGAAATCAACAAATAAATAAATAAATAAATGAATAATTAAAAAAACAGTGAAGTAAATACATAAGAAAAGAGGACCATATCTCGCACGTACAGACAGTCAGATATTCATGCTACATTTCCTCCGCAGTATAGTATTGCACTAATTCGCTGGCTTGGTCAACAGCAATAATGTTGGCCACAGCAACCAGCAAACTAGACGTGGAATGTTTGGACAGCAAGTCGTTGGTATGCTTTTGAGGAATGGCAACACTGCCTCACGCTAGAAAGAAGCTTGGCCATTGCAGTTTGGACTCCCTAACCTGAAGTTCCTGACGTGCATCATGCAACAGTGATTACATGAACTAACGCCTGCAAAAAATTTGCCGGGAAGAAACTCATTTGGATTGAAATGTGGAGGGCTGGAAACGACAGGTTCGTTACTGCCCTAACAAGTACTCTGCGAACATTTAGAGTCTCCGGCAGAACAAAGAGCAGTTCCGAAGCCAAGGACGACCCGATGCAAGCGGTGCAAGCAAACAACCGGCCAGTGCGTGTCGTGTCTCGCCGTGCAGCCAGCGGAGCGGGTCCTACTGCAGCCTATGCACGCCAGGTGGAGCAGAGTGAGGTGAGGTGGAGGAGGGTCCCGGTTACCTCTTTCTCGACCACCTTCTCAACAAATTCGAGCGTGCGGATGCGTGACTCCCCCGTCCGGGGGTCGATGACCCTCTCGGTGCGGCGGGACACCGTCTCATCCACGACGTGCTCCCGCTCCACGGTGCACGTCTGGCCGTCGCGCAGCATCAGCACCAGCCGGGGAAGCGCTTCCTCTTCTCCGGGGGAGGACTGGCACGTCGGACCCAACGCAACCCCGCCCCCCTGTTGTCCCTTCCGAAACTTGTTTCGAACTGGGGCTCCCTTTCCGGGCTACGCTCTATAGGTTCTCGAAACAGGGTTCCCCAAAATGTCCCTGGGGATTCTCCAAAAATCCCCAAGACGTTTTTCGTTCTTCCAATTGTCCCTAGGAATTCCCCATTTTTAAAAGTGCTTTTGGAGGTTGTTTTTTTTATTCTCCAGTGTCCCAGGGATTTTCCACATTCTCCAAAGTGTCCCCAGGAATTTTCTTAACTCTACGAAGTATGCACAGGGTTTTCTGAATTTCCCAATGTCCCCAGGAATTTTATCCCATTCTACAAAATGTCTGCAGGGGTTCCCATCTCTCGAAGTGCCCCTATGGGTTTTCCCTGTTGGGCGAATTGCCCCCCGATTGCAACAATGTTCAAAGTATTCTTTCCATATTCTCCAAAGTGTCCCCAGGGGGCTTTACCCATTCTACAGTGTTCACAGGGGATCCCCATTCTACAAAATGTCTGCAGAGGTTCCCATTCCCCAAAATGTCCCTAGGGCTTTCCCTGTTCAGCAAATTTCCCCTAAAGGTTTTCCCATTCTACAAAGTGTCCCCAGAAGTTCCCCATACCCCAAAGTGTTTCCAGGCATTTTAAAAAGGCTACACACAGAATTACGAGAGCAGAGGCATATTTTCGTTGGTTTCTAGATTTAGGGCATTGTGTGTTGTGTCAGGAGGATTATACAGAAAGGTTAACATCAAGACAGGGGGCTCAGGACCACAAACAATAGCACACGGACAGAGCAACACTCACGCAGGAATTTGGGATGACACACCCAGCCAACGTATGATACCCTGAGCCGACGAGCAAAAGATTACGCGGCAAGTAACACACAAGCAGCGGCACATTCAAAGCACACAAGAACAAAAACCTGTCAAATTCACAACACTTCAAAAATACTAAACAGGTGCAAATGTCACCGCTCTACATGCTTGTCAGTTTTCAAGCATCGACAGCTGCTGACGTCATGCAGCAAAGATTGATCTTATTGTTTTATTCCTCGCTGCTGACATAGATTAAAGCGCAATTAATAACTTCTGACCAATAAGCGTCACTGTCACAGTTTGCCCGTACTGCGAACTGGTCACTGCATATGGCCTCCTCTAATGCAATGATGGCAGTTTAGTAGTTATGAGTCAGATGACAAAACTGGCAATGGCATGCTGGTTAAGGAGACGAGCCCCTTTCTTAATTGGCTTAGCTTCGCCTACAACTTTCTGTAATCCGATGCCCAATGTGAATCTCGAAGCGTCCTGCGCTTACCTGATGGTCAGTGGCACCCTCATCGTCCGACTCAGCCTCGGGGCGGCCCAGGATGTTGCTGTTCTCTGCAAGCACCGCCAAGAGCCCCACCGTTCGAGTCACCGGAATTAAACAGATCTACTACCTCATGTCCTCGAATATAGGGTAACATTTCCTTTTGCAGCACCGAGTTTTATATCAAATTAATCTACCGGCTCCGATTAAAGAAATATTCAACCCGGTTTTCCGGGTTGCATACGTGGACTAAGCATTGCACAAAGCTGAAACTCTGCGAGAATATCATGCCAGTGGTGGTGATAAAATGCAAAAGTTTGATACATTACCTAAATCAAAAGAAAGAAAGAAAGAAAAATTCACCGAGTTGACGTTTACTTTAGCCTCGTATTTGTCAAACCAAGAAATTACATTGTGATCGCACATAGCATTTATTTCCGTAAAAAAGAAAACAACTTGTCAGCAAGAACGAAAACAATTTGGTATTTTTTGCTGCCAAGATTCTACATTCTCCATCCATCCCCCCCCCTCCCTCCCTCCCTCCCTCCCTCCCTCCCTCCCTCCCTCCCTCCCTCCTCCCTCACCTCACCTCACCTCACCTCACCTCCCCTCCCCCTCCCCTCCCCTCACCTCACCTCACCTCCCCTCCCTCCCTCCCTCCCCTCCCCTCCCTCCCTTCCCTTCCCTTCCCTTCCCTTCCTTTCCCTTCCCCCAAAATGAACGCTACAGGCACCCCACAACGCTATTTTTCGGTTTGCACGTTCCGGAAGTTCGGAAAACAATGTGACAAGTGTGATCGACAAGTTAGCTTAAAAAAATCGGGGTCGACCTACATTTAAACATTTTATTAATTTTGTTTCCTTATTCTCAGCAAGTTCTAGGATATAGGAGGGGACTTGTATTTACAGATAACCCATCTTAGAGTAAACACAGCACTGCACCGACTCGTTTCATCCGGTCGTTCACCAGTCTCGCCAATCGTGTACGACACAAAACACGTGGAGAAAGCCCGGTCAATGCGAAGAGCAAGTCGTCTGCTTCTTCCGCAGGAGTTGCGGTGACGTCGGAACGACGCGGAGCTCCGAGTGACTTTGGTCGAAAGGATAGTGGGTACGTACACCTCCATGCTAGATGCCTTGAGGTCAACCGCTATTCATCAATCGGCCAATAAGAGCTCGGCGTTCTAACAGCATCGTAACCCCTGCGCAAGAAGCAGACGAATTTCCACTCTGCATGGGAACTGCACTGCTTCCCCGACGCATTTACACTCGGTCAAGTGTCGAGAACACTCGACAAAGCGTTCGAAGAGAGAACCTCGTCTGCCTACCGTCGTCCAAGGCCTGTTGCCTCCTCGCCCTCTCCGGTCCTTCCAGTGCCTCGTCGTCTATGTTGATGTTGACCGCCTTGAAGACGGGCGACAGGGGCCTCGCTTCGACACCCTCCGTCAGCCGCGACAAAACGGCCTGGGCCTGAACTGCGTCCTCCTCCAGAGACTTCATCCTAATCGCAGGGGCGGTTACGAGGGGCATCAGGAACTGTCTCATAATCACCGAAGGCATTCTTTCCCTCCTTGTACTACAGCTAATAGTCGGTAATGGGTCAAGAATCCAGCAGAAGCTCTACCTTCAGCCAACACCACTTAAGACGAGTCCTTTATTTTTTACTCAATTGTCTCCTGCAGCGCCGGCACGGAATAGTCGCGGGGGACGAACAACAATGAAAAGAACTTGTCAGCAGTTTTGGCACAAACTGTAACTTCTTCAAGCGCATTCCAGTCCTCAACTGTCTTAACAAAAAAATAATTTCTGCAGAGCTTTGTCCTGGTCCTAAATTCACGAATTTTGTGCGTGAAAGCTTTGCGACAAGAAAATTAATTTGGCGTTAAAAGACAAGACGACTGAAGGTTATCGGCAAAAGTGACAAGGGCCCCAGCCACCATAGAGGGAGGACGACGGCAATAACGAAAGGTTAAATGCAGATAACTAAATGCATGCAGACCAACTTTGAAGCTCTGAAACGGAGAAAAATCAACCCTTCCCTCTTGGTGCGCACGGTTTGGTTCGGTTAGCTTCGCGCAATGGCCAGCATCGATAAAAATTAGGTTTTATTGCTCGGCTCGGCAGACAGCTGAATGGCTTCATGGAGGCCAAAGGGTTTCTAAACGCCCCATTTGAGATCTGCCGGTATAGAGTGATACACAGCTGACCAGAGGAATGTGAACAACTACTGTCACCAAGAAGATGAGAACGGTAGGTAGGAGTTTCGGTCCTACCGCCTTTAGAACAAGCTTCCTACCCTCGATGATGCCATGCATGCACGGCCAAATCCAGACCACAGATTTCAAAGGTGGGGAGTGTACCTTGCTTGACGCCATGCGGCCCTCTTCTCCGCCTCCAGTGCTCGTTGCCGAGCGCTCGCCAAGCCAGCCGTCACACCGTCATCGTCCGCTTCTTCCGGCGCGTCCGGCCCGAGTTCCCGTTGCTGCCGCTCCCGCAACCGACGCTCAGCCTTGACGGTCCGCACAGCGGGCACGGGCACCCAGTCGGGGTGGCCAGGACCGCGAACCTCGCTGGTCAAAATCACAGCATGAGACACGAATACTGCGACTGGAACTAGAAGTAGAAGATGCTCGAACTTGTGTTTATCATCTCCTGTACAAAATCGCGGGTCTTTGACGAAACAGGCATCTCAGAGCAGTGACCGACGTTTCACAAGCAGACCTAACAAGTTGTCGGCTACAACCCCGAGGCTCCTTTCGAGTTTTTCGTACCGGCTTCAACTATCTGCACTCTGCATATGGATGTTCCTCGCATTACCATGTGCCAGCTAGGGCAAAACAATGCACGAAGTTCCGCTGAATGAAACTCAGGCGATCGCTCTTTAGTCAAAATTGGTGAGCTGGTGAGCTGCGTCCGCTCTTGCTGGGCGTTCGTAGAAGTCGTGCCAAACCGGTGCACGACGTCGGCCTTTCTGAGAAACCTGAGGGGATGAATTTAAGCCGAAGGTAAAATTGTGCACTGTTCAGCATGAAGACACCCTCTGTCACCGTGACAATTTGGTCACTATAGAGGGGTGGACTAGGTACTGATTCCAACCAATGACACCCACGTACTGGTCGCCAAGTCTGTGCGATGCTGGCAAGTTCACGTGATGCTGGCGAGTTCGTGTGAGCTAGCGAGTTCACGCGATGCTGGTGAGTCTGTGCGAAGCTTTTTGATTTCCCGCAGCAGCAGCAGCAGCAGAACTCTCACCTGGAGACAGTGCCTGCGGCATCCACGGCGTCTGTCTGCATCTCCACATCTTCGTCCGCTTCCGTTTCTTCGTCACCGTCCTCGCAGCTCTCCCCTTGGTTCAGCCAATCCCGCTTGACTAGGTGAACACAGTTCAATCTTTTGCACCACAAACTTTGCTTTGCAATGTACAATCGATTCAAACCATATCTCTCAACAAGAATGAGCGAGGAATAAATCTGTAGGCACAATAAAAAGACAGTGCAGACTATAGATTGACACGCGGCAGGGCTCTGTTTACCAACACGGCCGGAAGGCTGCACATGCACAGCAGCTATGTGGGAAAAAGCGGCCAGGCTCCATGTTTTCGCAATTGTGTTCTATGGCATGCTTTCGTTGTTGACGTTGTAGAGACACTTACTAGCTTTATTTGTGCGTCGTATTTTCTGCCAACGTATGTCGTATGTTATGCCCAACTATTTGAGCTCGCTACCCGAGCCTGACCGGCAGCGGTATCTAGACAAACTGCATGGACAGCGTTGCCTTCGGCGACCCGTACGCCGTAAACAAGACCGCAGTTCCGACGCAAAGTTGCTGCCACCGATGTCGACAGCTCCCTCGTCGTTTATTTAGTTTTTTCGAAAAGCCATTTGACGGCCGACACGGTGCAGGCGTACAAATTTCTCGAGGCCTACGATTACTTCGGGCCGGTTTCCGCACTGCCGGCGGGATCAGCAGACTTGGGGTCTGCGGAAGTTTTTTTATTAATTGATTAAAGACACACAGCGTCTTCAAGTCAAGGTATGATATTTTTCCTACCCTCATGACCACAAGGCATCACAAGTGGTAACGCTTTGTCCGTTCCGCAGTCTTGGCGGTAACACGTTACAAGTAACGGCGTCACCGGTAATGCCGCTACTTTTTTCAGTAACGTAGTAACATACTCAGTTACTTTTTTAAAGCAGTAACGGGTAACGTATTTACATTACTATTTGAAGTAACAGGTAACGAAGTTACGTTGCTCGTTCCTTCTTCCCAAGTCTTAAAAGAATTACACTTAAATTTTTTCCGTGTTCGGCGTCAAGCCACGTGAATTTCTGAGTTTTCTGCGTTTTTGTCTTTGCATTTTTCTCATGAGTATATAGGTGAAACCGTAAAAAGAGATAAAGTGATTATGTACAGTATGGCTCTTCTGCATACCTGTACCGTCAAAACAGTAAAACGAGTTAAATCACAATCAAAAGTAATGTGCGTTACTTTGTAACGGTAACGCGTTCCTTTTATTTTGAGGTAACATAGCTTGGTAACGCATTCCTTTTATTTGCAAGTAACGAGTAACGTATCTCGTTACTTTTTTCGGTAGTGCCTACAACACTGACGTTCTGTCGCCGATCTTCTTCCGCCTGATAGCGCGGGCGTAGCCAGCCACCAACGAGTGCTTGGCTGGTGCTTTGTGCTCGAACACCGTGGCAACAAAATCCCAGTGGTCTCGATCAGACGACGGTTTTCCTGCACATAAGCAAGCCTCACGACAAAGATTGAAATGGAAGCCACACTTGCCTTCAAGCAAGTGCTTCCCGCACGAACAGTCATCCGCGCGAGGCGACCATTATTTTCGATCCATGGATATTGTCCACCTCCTGTGCCTTTCAGAGTCAGTCGGGAACTTGTGGAAACTCACCCCGCTACTTTTGCTGTACCTTTCGGTGCAATTAACGGCTATACAGCTTTGCCGCATGCTGAAATGCTATGACGCCCATGCAAAACGTGCACCCTTTTGCCCACACCACCCGGCTCTGGCGCGATCGCAGCGCCGCCGCAGCTCCGTGACGTCAAGCCCGCGTGTCGGTCTATAGGGCTAAGTGCAATTAATCCAAGGGCAATCAGCTGCCTTAAAACTTAAAGGTATTAGTTTTCAGGACAGAGCACCAACGAAAAGTGGGAAAGTGTCACGCTTACCAGTCGTTTTGGTTCTGAGTTACTTACTGGTAGACTGGTTGTGCTCTCAAATGGTTGCCGAAATTAAGAATTGTGATGCAATCGATCCAGGCTAAATGGTTTGCTTAGCGCGGCCATATTTGAGTGCATCTTATTTTAATTCAAAGCATTCTTGGCGACATTTACCCATGTGCCTCAGCAGTTTCTTTTTTCCTGCTACCATACAAAAGCCATTTGTACCGTTTTTGCTGCTAATATCAATCTAGTGAGCCATTTTTGCAGATGCACAGAGGTGAAAACAATGCCTTAGAGTGAAGTTGAAGATATTAGAGTGTCGTGTATAGTAGGTTTAGAACACTTTTTAGTTGTGTAAAAACTTCAGGCAGCATCTTTTAAAATCTGCATCTGCACCAATATATTTCATAAAGCTCTCCAGCTCCCGAACAGTTGTCTTTCAACCTGTCATTGTGTATTACCTTTGCCACCAAGTGTAAAACAATATCTTTTTTAACTTTCATGTTTGGTTAAAAAAATAAAATGCATATTCAAATTCTAAAGAGTGCCGAGGACACATGTTCACAGATGGGAGGACATATGTTCATAGATAGGACATATTTCCCAACATATAGGAATATGTGCACATATGAGAAAACACATGTCTATGTATGAAAGAATACACACCTACATATGAATTGATACAGGTCCACACATGGGAGGACACATGCCCATACATGGAATAACACATGTCTGCACATATAAGGATTCATGTCGACCCATGGCGGGGTACATGTAACACACATGGGAGGACATGCATTCACTCATACAAGTACACATATCCACACATGAAATCACACACGTTTGCATGTGTGATTTCGGCATCGGAACTATTTGGGAGATGGGGGCAGAGGGGAACTTTTTAAACATCTGGGGGGCAATCGCCTCCCCAGCTCTGACGCCACTGTACACGTCCACGTCCAGACATGGGAGGACACATATCCGCACAAAGAAAGGCAGACGTCAGCACACGAAAGGGTATATGTCAACACGTGGAAGGATACACGTCTACACATGGGAGGACACACTTGCACACATGCAACGATAGATGTCCACACGTCGGACCCACCTTGCTCCTTTGTCCGCTGCAGCACCTCGCTCTCGGAAGGGAATGGGAAGCGCGTGGTCTCTACAGGTGCCCCTGGGGCTGCTGCATGCTCTCGAAGTGGTGCTTCTTCTCGATGAACGTCAGGCACTCGGGATCGGTCACTGTGCCCTGCAGCTGGGGGGTACACAGCGCCTGCTTTTCTCAACAGTGTATGAAACCTCAATGCACAAGCTTCCCAGATGAAAACTTCAGAAAAGGAAACAAAGACATCAGCGTATACCAAAGCATCGAGAGATGACTTTAGACCAACATTCCAGCGATGCTTCTATGAATGCCTCTTTGTAAAACTCACCCCGTTATAATGCCCCACGGCAATGCAAGTTTCTTTGTAAATATTAATAAAAAAACATCCTCCCACGCTCACTTTTCCACCTTGACCCCCTTTTAAGCTCTCCGAACAAAAGGGAGCCTGAAACAGCTGACCCGGATGCCATGTAATCTCTGCCGTTCGGTCGGGTATAGTTCCAAAATGCACCGCAGACAACTCGATAAATTAGAAGTCGAGCCAAACTAAATATTTCGTGCAGCCAGGTTTCAAGAGAATCCTGCACACTGCCCCTTTAATACATTCTTACAAACTTGGCCAAAGAAAATAATTATCGCTATGAATCAGAAGGATGCTGTGTTAGGTTTATGCAATTATAATAATTTAAGCTTCAAGCAATCAGACAATTGCAACATCCCCAACTAAAACCTTTTTTTTTTTACGACAAACATTTACATTTGCAGATTTGTAAGGACACTGGTCAGTACGGTGATTTCAATCCCCAATTTAGTTGACACCACCCAATAAAACGCCCATCAGCTGTCCCTTCACTCGGTGAAACAACTGCTAATGACACAAACAGAAAGAGGTTTTGCAGCTCCGATTACTGTTTGCACTAATTTGTACAGTAGCACCTCATTAATACATCTCTTTTTCCCCAATCCCCCGGCAAAACTAAGAAATCAGCTATGCTGCCTTCTGAGATGTATGGTGCATCAGGCACACTTTGCTGTCCAAACTGCAAACTACACCAAATAAAAAAAAAAAAAAAAAAGCTGTTACAGTTTTATTTAATATAGAGAAAAATAAAAAGAATCATGTCTGAAACATGCTGCATCAAACACAGACTGATTTAGACAGAGTTTCTAATCATCCTCGCAGAGAGTGAAATCTCAGCAAGTGCTATTTTGGTGCAAAAAGAAGTCGTTCCAGAAGTGAAATCGGGCAACAAAATTAAATTAACTTGTCCACTTTTGTAGTTCAGGAGACTCTCAACAGGCCCTACAGGAAACAGACCCAGCAGCTCGCACTTAAGATCGCCCAACGAAACTTGAGCTCCATAAAAAATGTCGACAAGTACCCGACGGCAACTGCCGGCAAGCCTCCTTTAATCCTGACAAGCTGTACACTCCTCCCTGCACTTGAAACGCAGTTAGCAAAGGGGTACCGAAAGGTCGCCATGACCCAACCGAGAGTATAATGAAGCCCCAAACACATAACAGCCCGGTTGTGCCCCAACAGATCGCAGTCGAAGCCCTCGAAAAGACGAGGCGGAAAAACTACGCCTTCTCTCCGGCCGCTGCCGAAGGAGACGCGATGCGACAGCCTCTGGGATCCTTTGCCGGCTCGCCCGCTGCTCAGCTCGGCGCTTTCCGTCTGCCTCGGCACGGTGCCGTTTTTGTGCCAATTCTTTCTTGATGTCCGGCAATCTCTTTCTCGGAGGCATTGTGAAAAATGAGGCACTGCACACTCCTACTACAGTGCAATAGTACACTTATAACGATAATGAGAAGACCCAAAAATTCAGTCATTATAACCTCATTATCAATTTATCTGGACTAGAAACTGACTGTTTCTAGTCTAGAAACTCTAGAAACTGATGTTATAAGCAGTACATTGTTATATGCAGTATCGTCGTAAGTGGATTGCACTGTACATGCTCATGCCACCTCTTCCACATCACGCCACAGCTCCTGCTCTCTATGCGCACAGCTGGTTCATGCCGACATGACTTGGCTTGTTGAAACATGCACTCTCCGCCTCCCCGGGTTTCAACCAATGAGCGGGCACGCCACTGAGTCGCTTACGGACGGATGCACACAGTCTCGCGACAAAGAAAGGTTAAAACAGACAGAGAAAAAGAGAAAGAGAGAGATTAAAGGAGAAAGACAAGGTGCCATACCTTTCGGGGCTTGGGAGGGGGTACGGGCTTAGGAGCGACGTTAGCTTTGGAGGGCCGCACCGCACGACGAGCGCCGTCTTCCGACCCCGCTCCGACGCGGCAGTTTTCCAGCAGGGGGAGGGGGAGACGGAGGGGGAGGAAGAGGGTCCCAAGGAAAGGCAGAGGGCCGCTGCCCGTTCTTCGTCAGCTGCACGCCACCGTGAAAGGGGGTGAGGAAGGGGAGGGAGGGAGGAGGGTGGAGAACAAACAGACCGGGAAGACGTTCGTGTTTGCGTGCTCGGGTTGAAACACCGCCACAGTGAGAAAAAGAAAAAAGGTCCACACTGTAAAAATAACAACCACATATAGGGAAGGGAGCAAAACTAGGAAGCCAGGCAGTTCGGAAACCACAGGAAAAGAAAAAGCTTGCGCGTGTGCAAAGTGAAGCTGGGGTTGTGAGGGAAAGATGGTTAGCACAGGCAGAGGGGACGGAAGCTCAGCGGTGAATGCCAGCAGACAGCAAGCAGTTTCGGGAATGCCGGTTGAATGCACAACGAGCGCTGCCATTGTCGGTGTAATGACTCTACACGCTGCGACGTTTTGAGCTTGGCGTTACTGCCGTGCACTACCCGACTGGCAAACCGACGGTTTTTCCTTGACTTACACTTCCGGTTATCGGCTTTTAAACGCACAAAGATCACCTCATGGTGCACATTGATTATGCAGCCTTTAGTGACAGCCCAGATTAAAAGAAAAGGAAAACGAGCTATTAACCTGACTCCTCTAGGAGATAAAAGATGCCCAATAATGACAACAACAACAAATTTCAACAATGTAGCATCAGGTTCTTTGACAATATTTATTTAACATTGTCAGTCCCTGAACCCTTTCCCCCAAAAACAGTAGCCCATGTTTCAGTGATAGGTGACCAAGCCTCACAATCCGATGCAGTCGAGCTTCGTCCTAACAAAAACATTGGTCGCCAAACTGCCTTTGGGGACTTTGCCAGGCAAAAAAATGTATAAGACATCTATAGCAGACCAAGTAAAACATTAGAGGGAAAAAAAAAAGCTCTAGAGCTATTCATATTTTTAAGCAATGCATATTGGTCACAAGAGCATAAAACAAAGTTTACATGGTTGCTTTTTTTTTGTTCGGTTTACAGTTTGCCATTTGGAGCTTCCAGAGTTAGAACAGCAAAGTGGCAGATATGATTCAGAGCAAGGACTGCAATAGTTGCCTTACAGAACAACCCATGAAACAAGAGACAAATTTTTCTTCGTTATGTTTGCCATCTCGACTATACTCTGTTTTCCCCCAAAGGTATCGCAACGGACGTTATGATCCATGCAAGCGGATATATCACTCCATGCATGCCACGTGGCCCTACGCTCTGCACGAGAGCCCGCCAAACCGGAAAGTCACGCAACGCACTCTCAGCAATGGATTGGCTCCCGTTACTCGTAGCGTCCGTTGCTGTACACCATATGGTGAAAAGGGAGCACACCCAAATACATTACAAACAAGCACGACTGTACTGCGGCAAATTCAACCCACATTTCTATACTTTAGAAAAGAATGACGACCCCCGACAAGTTCTTGGTCTGCACGCACACCAAAGCGGGCAGGCTTGCCTTTCCCCGGACGAACATGCAGACGGTCCCCAACAACTTTGCACCACGTGTCACAAACACAACAAGAAAGTAAAGTGAAAAAAGAAGAAAACAGAGAGAGAGAGCGCAACACCTAGAGAGAAGACGATACAAAACACGGCGAACAGGGGGAGGCACATCACCACGCACACGGGTCCGGACTATAAACTCCCGGCAAGCATCGGGTGCACTTACAGCTGCGTATTGCCAGGGCGTGTAGCTAGTAGTAACATGTACACCGTTACAATATTGGCCCGTGCAAAACTGGCCTACTCGATTCCGACGGATGACGGACCGATTCCCAACTTGAGCTCCGATTTCTCGGGGACAAAAACCCCGTTACGTACAAACAACTAGATTGGTTCCCGAGACCGAAAACTTGAAACACGTTTGCTCTGCATCGGGACGACGAACCTAACGAAAGAGCGTAATCGTCGGCGGACACGCCGTTCTAAATACACCTTGGTTACCGACACGAAACATCAACGGCTTTTTGTGCATCGGTTGTTTTCCCGAGTCAAGGCACTGAAATTGCTTTTCCGCGGCCTCGCCGCGCAGAGCGCACGATCGAGAAAAGACGCGCGCGTGAGCAAACATGTTGTGCGCGCAGATGCACCGGTCTTCCTTCGCGAGGCAGGTACGTAGCAGTTGGCTGCTATTTTTTCTTTTTCGTCAGTTGGTCCTTTTTGCGGCATCTGTCCAGCACACTGTTCCTTTCACGAAACCACCCGTGGCACTAGCTAAGTTAGAAAAAGGGACGAGAAGCGAGGTGAACGATGGCGGAATAAAAGCAACCGCGATGGTGGTGCCATCACTGCATTCCAGAGGAAGGGGGGTGACGTCGAAGAGAGGGGACAGGAGAAGGATGAAAAGAGGAGGAAGAGGTCGGGGGGAAAAGGGGGCAGAAAGAAGAAACAAGACTTCCTCAAGAACTCCCCTCACCCCCAGAAAGGGCGGCAACGCGGCCTCGGCCGCCGTCTGCCAAAAGCCCGACGACACAAAAGCGGCCGGTCGTTTCGTCCCGCGGTCTACCGTCGACATCGCCGTGAGCGTACGCTTTGACTTGGCAACGAGAACCGTGCGGAATTAACGTCTACTCTAACGCCGGCAGAAGAATGCGATGCACGCTGCTTTGCAAAACAGAAGAGAGAGCACCAGCCGCAGGACACGCAGGTAAGAACGCAGGAAACCAAGGGACAACACGCCACAGGCAGCACTTCGGCAAGGCGGACGATTAGACGCCGAAACTACCTCTGCTGAGGCACAAGCATACCTTTGACAACTGCTCAGCATAAGAGCAAAAAAAAAGAAAAAAAGGCCCGCAGCGCGTCTAACTAAGCGACAGGAGGGTTTGGGGCTACGCAAACTAATTAACTACAATTCACTACACACTAGTCAACAAGCATTTAATTTATAAGTATGCCTAAAATAAAGCATATCAGAAAAGCTCCTAGAACAACCACATCTGTACACTAACGGCTACATCTGTACACTAACGGCTACATCTCCAACTTCAGAGTGGGAATAAGATATTATGAGGAAACATAAAAATGCCAACTTGTAGATATGTAAAAGGTTTTAGAAAGAAATAAGCAATGCACCAACAAAAATTAAAAAAAAAAGAGGAAAAGAAATTGTCATTAACTTACATGCATACTTTTATAAATGAGCCTGTTATCTTGTAAATAATGATAAGGAAATAAATTTATAGCACGCTGTGTAAGTGCCTCAAGAACCACTGTCACACCTCCCGAGAAGGTGACTGTGCTCATGAAGAACACACCCCCAGCAAACTAACACCATAAAATATTAAACAAGTGCCAATTCAAAATCAGAAAATAAAAGTGACAAAACAGTAACTACATCCATTATTTTCCTACAGCTCAAGGACTCTAACATTGGCTGGCTGGTTTTCTAGCGAAATGTGAGTTAAATAGCTGTGTGTTTGTACAGCATAGTACTTGTGTCACTGCTTGGTTCAAGAATGTCAGCATGCGTCAGAGCGACAATGGAACCTCTCACTCTCACAATAAGGTCGGTTTTCAGGAAAAATCTTCGCAACAATGCCAGCTTCCTTTCAGAAGCACACTGAACACCTGTGACCGTCTTACAAGCATGCTTCAACCTTGCTCCGACAATGATCAGTTTTTACCACAGAGTTTGTTGTTGCAGCAGAATCTTCACTTTGCATACCATTGACTGTTCAGAATTTATGTCTTTGCCTGTCTAGCCGATATCCTTATATATACGCATATTGATACGAGAACAATATGACAAAACAGTCTTGACTATAGAGATTCTACTGTACAAGGCTTGCAGCTTGCCCTATACTCCGTAAGTCCGACCGCAGCTGGTGCTACCATTCCACGAAGCCAATCAAGCAGCGGCCAAAATGGCATCATCACAGCACTATGTGAATTGTGCTTGATTTTTCAATCTTTTTATTATCTACTTTCTATTTATTTTTTCCCTTCCATTTTTTTATCTGCTATAGTATTTATTTCAGTTCAGTTTATTATGCTTCAAAGGCACTTCAAACGAAGTGCATTACATGAGGGGGGTTCTAGTAACACACAACCCCTTGCCTGTTAATAATGGGTGTCACTCGTGCCACCCCTTACGGACCATAAAGCTTGATCATGAGCGTGACTTGCGTTTTGGTTTCAACTCTTGT
Source organism: Ixodes ricinus (assembly GCA_037355805.1). Classification (NCBI taxonomy): domain Eukaryota; kingdom Metazoa; phylum Arthropoda; class Arachnida; order Ixodida; family Ixodidae; genus Ixodes; species Ixodes ricinus. Next base: position 145,046 of record JAZHYW010032012.1, on the reverse strand, counting down.
TTAGCATGCTCTCCGGCAGATGGCAAAACCACCCCTGTTGCTCCATTTATCTTGGATTGTTTGCTCATTTGTTTTGCAGTTTGACAGAAAGAGAAGGCTCCATTTAGCCCAAGAAATAAAAAAGCGGTCGCTCGTAAGCGTCTGTGCTAAAACAACGTGGTTTTGGCACGGAGGTCCGCTTTAGCCTACAAAGAGATACAAAACCTTCTTTTTGAAAGTGATCAATGCTCGGGTTTATGAGACGACAAATCCTTTGGCCTTTCCGATTTTTAGGAATCAGACGAGACAGGGCTGATAAAAATGATTTGATTCCTCCAAGCATTCCCTCAACTTGTGCGTCTGCAGCGTCACTGGAACTCGGACCTGAAGTCCCAATTTAGCGCAAGATGCCACATCTGGAAGTTGAAGAAATGTTTTTGTTTTATTTGAACGCAAATTGCCCGTTTGAAATAAAATTTTGCTGTACGTTCCTGAAGAAAAAATGAGTAGGCAACGGGTCAAATAGTGAGAGTTGGCAAAGAATACTTTGGTTAATTATGAACAAAAACTATGCATTAAAAGTAAATTCTAATTTTTAATGGCTAGGGAAAGCGGGTAATTTTTTGATTTATTGGTTCTCGCAAATAGAGGATTTACTTTTAGGTTGTGGTCACGACACAATGAGGTATATGATGGAGGCCAACTGTAATGGTCTCAAAAGAAGAGGAACGGCAGATTTCGTGAAAAATGACAAAACATGCAAGTTTAGCTCTTTCTTTAAATGGGCAAAAACCTAGATTTGATTTTAGTGAAGTTACGCTCGATGCCCGCAAGTAGTCGCGAGATATAAATTGAAATGCTTTGTTTTGATCTGCTTCAAGTTTGTTAATTAGACATGCTCGATGGAGTCACCCAGGTACTTTTTTTATTTTATTTTTATCTAGTTTATTTATTGACTTTACCTCATATATTTATGTATTTAATTTGTGGCTATTATATTTATTTATCATTTTTATTGATTTTCTTTTAGTTTTAGTATTGTTTGCTTATTTTTGATTAACTTTTGTATTATCATTCTATTTCATTACTTGCATCCAAAACCTGCGTATCTTACCAATACGCTTGCACTCAAACAAAACAGTTCACCCTCGAGACCAGGTGTGCTAGTAGCTCAGTGGCTACAGTATCCGACTGCCACTGCGCCGACCCAGGTTCGAGCCCCGCCAGGAGCTCGATCTGTGTACATGAACTTCACACGTGACCTTCACGTGCGCGACGCTCCGCCGCTTTTTCTTGTAGAAAACGACCAGTGAGATGCGTTGCGTTCAAAGCGCGGGATCGGGGCGCATCCTCTGCGCGCAACTGGTTCAGTCAGCAACGGCGGACGCACGAGGGTGACGAGCACCGCCACAACGAACTTTTGGCGCTGCTCGATCGGCTCCACAGAGTCGTAGCGCCAGCTGCGATCGGACCTCGATCGAAAAGGAGTATATATCACAATCCTTTCTTCGCGTACGTTCGATTGTTGAGTGTCTACGTGCCTGTCCACACTTCACTCACCCCCAGGCGGACAGTGCAGTGGAAGCCAAGTGCTCGCTGTACCGGTCGTGCTTCGCCGCATGATCGCGCTCCGCGTGGTCGCGCGCCGGAGACTGGGGTCGCGCGACGGAAGGGAGGCATTCGAGTGGTCCCACGAGCACGTAGCTTCCGCCGCACTCTCGGCTTGGAGGTGAACGGAGCACGGCTACTGATTTCTTTGCTTGCATCCTTGCGCGCAAACGAGACAAAAATTACCGGTCGCCTCACCGTGGCCGCTGCCGACGACGGCGGGTGGCTCTACAGACTTCTTGGTCATGATAACCGTGGTGGTCTTCTGCTCTGCGGCCGGCAGGGTTGCAGAGGCCGGCGGTGTGGTCGCAGGCGGGGCGGCCGCGGCCAGCGCGGGACTCACGAGTTGCTCGGCCGCCCGCACCACCTCCATGACGCGCTGCTCCACCGACTTGCAGTCGCTCGGCAGAGCCACCGTCTTTCCCTGCAGGGGGGCGCCATCGGACACCTCTATAGTCGGTGACAGGTGCGAGCAAAGTAGAAGCTTCTCCCACCTTTTCCAACAATAGCAGAGCGAGCGCTGGGGCAGTGAAGAGGAGGCGACCTCCTCTCCAGCGTTCACTCTGCTAAAGGGGGAAGAGGTGGGAGGAGCTTCTTCCCTGTCATTGACTATAGTTATTCGTAATCCAAGGAGTGCCCAAAGCGCAAAATCTAGACGACCACAGAGTCGCTAATTTTATTCATTTAATTTAAATTGACAATGTCATCAGTCACTTATAAGGTAAGCAAGGGAAGGGCTAACAATGCCACACGTTTTATAAAGCATGCACGCGTGAACAGGAGACGATAAACAAAAGTATCAACATAAATAATGTGCTGTCGAGACTACAACGCTAAACAGTACATAGATACCCCCCCCCCTCAACCCCCTCGATACGTGAGGCCTAAAACAAGACAAATCAAACAACCTATGGTATCGGGTGTTTTATGAGCGATGCGACGATGGCAGGAGTTGATGGAGGTGTTCCATTCAGATAGAAAAAAATATGTATTCAAAGAGTCTTTTTTTTTTTCTTTCTTCGCGGTATTATATTTATGGTCTGTCACATTCGCTGGGCTTAGGTCTGCCGGCACTGTACTGCACGTAATTTTTGAACGGAAGTGGAACAATACTATTAACCATGTTAGGAAGAAATTTAAGGTGGCCGACAAGCTAGTACCGTATTTACTCGCATAATGAACGCACTTTTTTTCCGAAAAATCGAGGCAAAGTTGGGGGGTGCGTTCATTACGCGAGGTAAAATTTTTGCGTCCGTATTTATTCGCATAATGAACGGACCTTTTATCCCGCAAAAATCGAAGTAACTTCTTATCTCTTTGCGCGCGGCGCGGAGACTCCAAAACCAAACTGCGATGCGCAAAAAAAAAAAAAAATGCCCCTCTTTATTTTTTTTTTTGCTTCTGTGTTGTTGTTTTTTTTTCCCCACCTTTTGCAAGCTGTTTTGTTTGCCCACGTTGCCCATGCTTTCGCGACCTCGCTGCACCAGGGTAGAAAAGTGCGTTCATTTCGAGGGCCTCTCGCTTCTCTTTTTAAAGTGCGAGGAGGAGGCGAGGGCAGGATGCCTTCATTATGTGCGCTTTGCTTGGGCGAGGGCTTTTCTGCTTTTCTTTCTTGTCTCCTTGCGCGCGGCGCGCGACCCTGGAACCAAACTGCGTCGTGCGAAAAAAGAGAAGAGCTCCTCTTTATGCTTTTTTCTTTTCTCTTAATTCCGTGATTTTTTTTTTTTTTGCCGTCTTTCGCAAGCTGTTTCGCTTTGCTTAGTCGAGGGCTTCGCCGCTTCTCTTTCCTATCTTCTTGCGCGACGCGCGCGGCTCGCGACCAACCTGCGCTGTGCAAAAAAAAAAAGAAAGAAAGAAAAAAAAGCTCCTTTGTTTTGTTTTTTTTTTTCTTGTTCTGTGGATTTTTTTTTGCCGCCTTTCGCAAGCTGTTTGGTTTCGCTTTGCTTAGGCGAGGGCTTCTCCGCTTCTCTTTCCTAACTCCTTGCGCGCGGCGCGCAACCCAAAATCCAAACTGCGCTGTGCAAAAAAAAAAAATCTCTTATGTTTTTTTTGCTTCCGTTGGATCTTTTTTTATTTTTTAACGACTTTCACAAGGCGTTTTGTTCGCTCACGCTGCACATGCATTCGCGACCTCGCTGCACCAGGATAGAAAAGTGCGTTCATTTCGCGCGCGTGGAGGGAGGGAGTCAAAATTTTGATGTCCGAGTTGGGGGTGCGTTTATTACGCAGGGAAAAAAAAGTCGAAATTTTGAGAGCCGACTTGGGGGGTGCGTTCATTACGCGAGTGCGTTCATTGTGCGAGTAAATACGGTATGTCCTTATACTGGAATGTGAGGTAAGTGTTGCTACTGAGAGTGGCTCTCGAGCTACTCACACATTCCCACCTGGAGATATAAAACAGTAAGTGATATGCCAAAACCAGAGCCAGCAAGAGATAGAACAAGATACAAAACTGCTTTTTTTGTCGAAATGGGCCAAAAGTCTACGCATGCGACTGCACAACGTCCATATTTCTGTTTTGTCGGAAAAGGGTGGAGTCAACGTCAAGGCCAAGTGACAAAGTGTGAAGAAGCTATCTCAAAGAACAAGCAGTGAGAGAGGAAGAGAGAGGAGCGGAGAGAGGTGTGCACGTTTGAAACAGAAGCCTAAATTAATCTGTAAAGTGCCCGTGAAAGTGTTTTGCTGCTCGTAGGAAAACACCCACCAACCAGACGAGTTGAAAAAGATCAAGACCAACAGCCACAAATCTTCATGTTAAACCAAACACTGACCTTAGTGACACTGGGACCTCCCAACGATCGCTTCATATACCTTCTGAAGTCTGGGAAGTGTTTTACGAATGAACAAAGTTCCGACAAGGATGGAACTTAGCAGGACAGCTTCCCAGAGGCCTCGATGTCCGGTGGCAGTGCGACAACTGACGGGGCCACTCACAATCCTCGTCCTTTAAACTCCACGTAATGCGTGCTGGTTCCGTAACATCCCATGCCCATGTCACACAAACAGCCTAAAGGTACCCTCTGCAATTGGCCCGCGCTCCTTCGCACATGATGGCCTCTCTCAACGGTGCCTCCGACCCCTGTGCCGACCGGTCGGGCAGACGACGCTGGACGGCGCGCAAAACAAAAACGAAGGCGCAAAACCCGGCGCAGCGTCCGGCACGCGGCCAAGGAAGGGGCCTGCGAAGGTACGTACGTCGACAGACAGGGTGGCCAGCGCCTTCCCAGAGTGCTGTGACGAGCTCGAGGCGAGACTGTGCAAGCTGTGCGAATCGGCGTCCCTCTCCTTCTTCATTTTCTCCTGAAGCGAGGAGGCACCATCAGCCCGTGCAGGGGTGGCGTGCTGCGGCTTTCGAACCCTCCCTCATGCAGTGCAGCTCGGCAGTGGCACAGTGAAAAAACTGTCTCTTTCTCTTTTACAAGCGCACGCCATACCACTCTCTGTTTCACGTTAAGTCCAACCGCAGTCAATGGAGCCAATCAAGCGGTGCCAAAAGTTTATCGTCACGCCACTCGTCGCCTCTGTGCGTCTGCTATCGCAGGTTAAACCAGTAGCGCACGGCAAATGTGCCGTGATCCCACTCTTTTTTTTTTGTACATGACTGGTTTAGTCGGAGATACTAAGTACTGCTTGATTGGCTTTGTCGAATCGTGGCGGTCGGCTGCGGTGTGAAACTTAGTGTGAAACCGAGTACACCAGCTCAACCCCAGTTGGTCCAACCATGTACAAGCTCTACATATATATATATATATAAAAAAAAATATATATATATATATAGTGAACCAAGGTTGCAGTACAATTGCAAAACTGATACACTAGACTAGAGCTAAGATACTGAGGCAATTAAGTTTTTCCTACAAAAAGCTGACTTTACTATAGAGGGGTTCTACATTAGTATGCTAACTGCCAATGAAACACTTTCCTGTCTTAATGTACTTGCCCTTGAGAACACCCTCGTTATCAGCAAAAAGTATTGGAGTTCACGGCAAATGTGGATTGCCTAGTCGAAAGAAAATGGGGAACGGATGACCCTTAGGTTCTCCAGAATCAACGTCCTCGGCAAATGATGATAAGGGTAATTTCTGCGCAACCTGAACTTACAGAAGGGATATGGCTTGTCCCAGCGGCAAGCACGTACCCAATAAATCTGATCCGACAATTTCATTGTTTTTTGGTACAGCCTTCAATACCCTTACAAGATATCATACTGCCCCAGGATAAGATGCTAAGTGAGATAACCTACACCAAACTTTTTTTTAGAGTAATGGGGTCTGACTTTCCTTTAGCAGTTACCTATCTTTTTATAGCTGCCTGCCAATATGAATCCTCAAAACAAACTGATCTTGGTTATTATTAAACACATCACGGTTCCCCCAAAAAATTGTACGTTGTTTTAGGCAATATGCGTACACACTGGGCATGCATGTGATGCAAGCAAATGAACCAAGAAAACAAAAAACAGAGAGCAACAACCAAAACACGCGCATGAGCGAATAAAAAAGCAGGGTGCAAAACTCACAATAATATCCCGATCCTCTTTCTCCCACTGCGCAGTTTCCTTGAGTGCGGTCTGTTCCTGGCATTTGCAGGTGACGGCAACCAATCGAAAGCAAAACGGAGACCGAAAACGAAAGAAAGAAGAAGGAGCAAAACAAGGTTCTTGTCTTGCACCATCGCTCCATGGACACGATAAGAAGCTGTGTTCGGCGTGCAGGCCACAGCACGTAAGGCCCCGAACCCAGACAAAATTCTGCAACATGGGGCAGGAGCACGAGAAGCCTCCCCTGTTTGTCGCCGTCGGCAACCACCACAACCATGTTTTCCCAAATTTTATTTAAAGGGTAACTGCAAAGAAAAAAAGTGTTTTTTTAAACAGCCTAATTGGGACAAGCATGTCACAAAACAAATCTTCCGCGAAAAAACAAATTTTTCTAGCAATATTTATGCCACAGAACGTAATTTAGTCGGAGTCCCAACCTCTCCGCATTTGAAACTCCTGCTCTTTCGACGCCCGCGGAGTGGCTGGTATACGTCACTCCATGACGTATAGCAGCGACTCTGTGACGTGTAATAGGAACTTTGTGGCGCGCGATTCAAAACGGGTGAAATAGCCGCAAACTAAAATCAGTCCTGCGCAATAAATATTGCTGTAAAAAATTTTGTTTTTAGCGGAAAAATTGTTTTGTGACATGCTTGTCCTAATTAGGCTGTTTAAAAATACACCACTTTTTTTCTTTGCAGTTACCCTTTAAGAAACGGGTAAGCACGTCAATACTCGAATAACTGCCGTTCTTCTAAAATGGCTTAGGTATCTGCGCACACACAGAAAACGAGCCTCTTCTGCACGTGGAAACACGCGTGTGCCTGTCATCAATGTCGCAGCATTTGACGAAGGTCACTTACTTCCTCCCTAAACCTTCCATAGGCCGTCACGAAACCACACTTTCTTTTCCCGATACACTAAAGCAACATCGCTGTCGCGTGCTAAAATCGCAGGATCGTCAAAAAGTTAACAACTGTAACAACAGGAGACGACACACGCTTCCAATGCCCATCAGCTTGCACACCAGGGGAGTTTTGCCGATGGATGCGGGCACCTCTCCAGGAGGTTAAAAGAGCAACAAGGGGGAGTTTGAGGTCACGTGACCGGCCTTGTGGGGAGAAAGTATGTAGCGCCTTAGCCGATTCCACTCGGCGGACTTAAGCCTTGCCCTGTCGTTTTCCTTCCGTTCTTGCTCAACACGACTTTTCCCACAAATGACTTGACATGCTACTCCTAAAGTGGACGAGTGCGGTTTCACTCACATTTCAAGCCTCATCACCCCTTTTTGCGCAGAAAATTGGACTTGAATGTTGCAAACGACGCACTAAACCACTTTCTGCGAGTCGATTTGTGGTCATAGCTCAATTTATGGGCTCTAAGCATCCTTCCCATACCTACGGCAGCCATCAAAGACCAGAATCTTTTCAAGAACACCTTAGCTATTATTGTATGATTAGGAGCCACTTATCTGTCTATACTAATAACTGCACAATGTACTATCTTATGAAGTGTAATCCACTCCCCTCTATTATGCCTCATGCCTTGAGGGTAAATAAATAAATAAAAAACCCATATTTTTCTATTAAAATAGGTATCAAGAAGTAATTACCTCGGACACTATTGCAGACACCAGGGGACACGGTCGAACGAAGAAGAGGGTTCCTCCTCGTCCGACGGTGCCCTTTCGTGTCTGCAATAATTTCGAGTTAATCTATCTTAGATACCGATTTTACAGCGAAGCTGTTTATGGCTAGGGTTGTGGTTCTCCTTAGGGCCACTGCCTTTGGGAGTACCCCGTTTGCGGCGAGACGCTCTACCGCGAAGCGGGTTCATACTCGCGTGGCAGTGGTCCTAAAGAGAATCATATTTTTGGCGCCCAACGTGGGGCCAATCAAGGAGCGACACGTCGATCTCCTTTCTGCGGTGGTTCGTAACGAAAATCGCTCCAAAGGAGGAGAGGAGAAAGCCACTCACAGTGGTAAGCAGCGCCACCTCTCGCTACGTCAGCACGGCCGCCATGGCGCGCCAGAACGCTGACGCGACAGAATGTTGAGGGATCACAATCCCCACAGGGCTCTGTAGATTTTTCGTGTGCAGCAACTAAAAACTTTGTGCTTGCACCGCCGCACGCACGCACCTTCCCCGTATAAAAGATTCGAAGTAAATAACCAAAATAAAGCGTTGACGAACACGCGTGCAAGATGCCATTTGTTTTAGGCTTTTGCTTTAGAACAGTTACTGCTACAGACGCCGGAACGTGCAGCACGTGGAACACCATTTCCCGCATTCTCCTTGATGCTTGGGTAATTTAGCAAGAGGCACCATTTTGAAGATCAGAGGAGTCTCGGATAGATAATAAAGGTTTCTCTAAGATTTGCCGCCGCGCGACCCGCGTCGGCCATGTCCACGCTCGCACCGCCCTCTCTTTATCGTCGTTCCAAGCCCTAGCATGCCTAGTTTCCTTTCCTTCCGCTCCCCGGGGTGGAGGTTGCGTCGCGCATGTCTACTTTCTGCCGGGTGGCAGTTCTGTGGCGCGTGTCTAGTTTCCTCCGGCTCCTCGGGGCGGGTCTGTGTCGTCTGCTAAACAGCTTCACTGGTCATCCACCTTCACAGAGTGGAATGGCTCATGATTTTTTCATAGAGAAATCGGCCACACATGATGGTAATATTCGGTTTTTTTAGAATGCTCATAGCCAAGATGTTGAGTTATGACCATAAATAGACTGTCGCAGAGGCCTTAAGTTTCGCGAGAACCTAATTTTCACAAATTTTGTGATTGGAGATATAGACCTGCGTCTGCTCAGTTCCATGGGTGCTGCCATGTTTGTTTATGCTGATGCCTTGACACAGTAGGGGGCTGCACTTTTTGCAAGATTCAGTTTTTTTTAGAAACCTTAACACATATCACAGCGCAAGAACGTCTGAAAATACATAGTCACGGTGCTCCAAGAACACTGATGCCAAAAAAGCAGTAAAAAGCAAACATCTTGTTTTAGGTGCAGCCCCTTTCTTCACAAGAGCCTGTGTTTGAGATTATTATTCCCCATTCATATCGCTGGGGGCTAGGATTTCGGACACTGGTCTATAGAGCGAAAAATTGGTCTTGCGAATATGTCACCACATGATAACAAAAACTCTAACTATCACTATCACTCTAAATCGCAAAATGGTGTTGCCACAAAATATTGCAGAAACCCACACTTTCGAACGTTTGCGAGATATTGACTCCGCGAAGAGAGTCGTTTACAGTAATCGAAGCGAGGCGGAGCCGTTTGCCTAGAGCACTCGGTAATTTTAGTTTCTTGTCCCCAGACAGTGGGTCACGTAACCTCGAAATCCCTCTTGCGGCTTTTTTGACCGTTGGGGGAGACACCCGCATCCACTAGTAAACAATAAACCAGCCCAGAAGCCACCGAGCAAACCGGCCCAGGAGCCAAAAGCAAACTGGCCTAAGAGCCAAAAGCAAACCGGCTCAGGAGTCAGCAGCAAACCGGCCCAGGAGCCAGCAGCAAACCGGCCCAAGAGCCAGCAGCAAACTGGCCCAGGAGCCAGCGGCAAACCGGCCCAGGAGCCATGACAGCAAAGAGATTGACTAACCTCTCTCAGAGCAAGAGTGACCTCGTCTTCGTGGTCAATCGAAGACACCGAGGCAGCCGCCTTGAGCGACGTCCCTGGGGCGACTCGTTGGGCGAACTTGAAGCATTGTAACCGTCGCAAAGCACAAGGTGGATCGTGTCACCTGCGGTGCGCAGGATGTTCACTGCCTCCTGGTGAGTGGTGCCCAGTAGCGACCGCCCGTTCACCTGCGTGTTCGTCCGGAACCCGTGCTTCGGTGAGGCATCTCATGGTGGTTCGCAGCATTTTACAGCAATATGTCTTATAGGAAACCTCCCAGCTGCATCTGCAGTGTCAGCGTTGTTACAGCGCCTGGAAACGCATGCCCATCTCGCATGTGCCCGCGCACAAGCTGGGCAGAGCGCGTGCACTTGGCTCTTGACTGGCGGCAGCGTCTTCTACCTCTTCTACGGTTGGCAGGAGATGCCGTTACGCATTCCTCACAGTAGAACTCTATTTGCGTGTACTACCAGATGTAAAGCAACCCGCTGCACGCAATGACACCCGTGTCCGTTGCGACCGGTGCAACTGTTGTGGAGGGTGCGTTCGTCATGCGACTAAAGGCGGAAGTTTAAGGCAGGGACGTCGATTTGCGTGTCCAGTATGTTCCCTTTCCTACGTACTTCGGTGACCACAAGGCAGTGTTCTGTGTGTGTGATCGAGTAAATAAAGAGTGAATGTGCATAGGAGTTGGTGTTACAATGTGCAATAACAGCTATCTCTGTCACTTCTTCGCAACTCATCAACGACTTCACTGTACAGCGTGGAACGAGGCTGAAACCTCCAGTACTAAAAAAAAAAGAAGGCCCAAGCACGGACAGAAAAGGCGCTCGTCTGTCGTGCATGTCTACGTTATCCTCGCTTTTCGTGCGCCGTTTAATTGATGAGAAAGGGCTTATTGAGAAATGTCTCCCTCCACTGCCCAAGTAGAGAAGAGAAAATATTGAAACCAGCCCCATCTGCCTTTTTTCTGTGGTGGCCTTCAGCAGCAAGTAAAAAAAAGGTTAGCCTTGCGAATCAACGTCACTACAAACCCGTCCCTCCTCGTATTTCCGCAGGCAAATCATTTTATGCTGTAACCAATCTCTTATTGCAGAAGCTAACCGAATCAATAGAATCAATAAAAAAGAATGAAAAAAGAAAAAGAAGGCACCTCAACAATCCGCATGCCTGGCCTCAGCCTACCGTCTCGCGATGCGGCACCGCTGGAATTGATCTGCAAGAGAAAAAAAAATGAACAAAATTGTACAAAGGAAAGGACGGCGACAGGCAGCACACTAACTCGCAAGTCTGAAGGATATGCTTGTGCTAGAGGCAAAATAAGAGCAGCGTACCTTAGAGATGAAGATGCTTTCGTCGGAGGGATCACTGGGATTTCCTGAGTGTCCCTGGATGCCCCCTTTGATGTTCATGCCGAGCTTTTCACCTGGCTCACGCTGGATTACCAGTTCCTGCGACAACCAACGCTCGTTTGGAGCACAACCCGTTTCTTTCCTGTCTTTTGTTTGTTCGTGCAGCAGCATTTTGGGAACAAACTACTAGCAGAGTTACTCTCGAGAACATGAGCAAGCGACATCGGTGCACATTCTCAAATCAAATGCAGCACGACAGCGAAAAGCTCTCTAGAGGTCGTCGGAAAGTGACCAGGTGTCTCCGTAGGTGTCTCCGCTCAAGTATGCAATAAACTGATTTGACTGACTTGAGCTTAACAGTGGAGCAGAAACTGATGCTATAATGCATGAAATGCATCAATGGTCATAGTAATGGCTGGTAATGAACTAGTGGTATGTACTGAAGTGATGCAAGTTAACTCAAGCTAAATAGGCCGAGATTTCAGATCCTCTAAGTATAGACAGCTCTGATCACATCTCGACTTGCAATGCCGGACACCATCCGAGCAACTTACAAAAAAAGTCTAACACCAAACAAAAGAGCAAACAAGAGGCTCAGCATGCAACAACTGTGAACAAAAATTATCCGGTTAAGAACATCAGGTCGTAAGCACAGTGAGTAAAGTATAATTTTAGCCGACATGATGCAGTATCCAAAGCAAGAGACTGGACTTGTTTCAAAACAAAATTAGGAATAAATAAAACAAAAATATAGAGGCAAACAAATAGTGTTGCCATCTTTCTTGCAGCTTCTAACAAAAATGCAAAATTTCAGCTCTTGTGAACCATACCAATGCAAAGTGTTTAAATCAAAGCAAAAACGAAAATTGAATAAAAACTATACAATAGCTGCCTGTAAGACATGCAGAGTATACTATGGCATGGATGTGATGCAGCCTGACCAACAGTGATTGTTCTCAACCTACCTTTCTTATCACAGGACTAAGGGACATACCAAGGGTTAAACTACTAGTACAATGGTATGATTGTGTCTAATCCTTAGGCGCACTATGTTGTGACGACATTACTGTGCATATAGAACCAAGCAGCACACCAATTCATAAACAAATACTATCACATGTCAGACAGCGTGCAGCACCGATTCTACTCAAAAAAGCACTTAATACGAGTGAAATATTCCCGTAGGCTTAGGCTACTTCTACAGTTGGTTGTTCTACATTCTAAGACTATCTCTGAAAAAATATAAACTGAGGTATTCGGAGTTAATTTTTTTGTAAGAAATTCAAATCTTTTTAAAAATTTTCTTATGTTATTTTAAAGTTTGGAAGGTTTCAGCATTCCTACTTTGCAAAGTTACCAATTTGTTTTAAGGCATTTTTAAATATGGAATAGTTTGCGCAAGTAAACAATACACAAAGATAACGCCTGCACATTTGTTAAACTCCTAATTATTATTTTTCTGATACGACCCCGAGTTTCAACACACACTCTGCAACAAGCACTGATCAGGGATTGTTCCAGACTTTTTCCTGTGAACATGGGTGTCACAAAGCTGCTCAAAGTTTTCCCAGTTCCCAGAAGACGCTTCTACCGATTCAAGTATGATCCCGTTCCCGAGTTAACTAGCCTGAGAGTTAGGAAGTTCCAGGAAAATATTTCTTACTAGCACTGCAAAAATCCCAGGCACCCAAGTTTGTAATGTCAAGGGAACCTCTGCCTAAGGTAGCTGCTGACTGGTCGAGATAGTCAAACTTCGTATACCACCCGAAAGATAAAGGTTGCATGGTCAGATAGAGTGAAAGCAGAAAAATATTCACTGGAACATTTTCATCAAATGGTTCAGGATGCATGCAAGCAAGAAAAAAGTAAGTGTTTTAAGCTGTCTTTTTTATTAAGTGCAGGGGTGCTAACCAATGTCAACAAAGACTGATCTGCCCGGCCACCTCAAAGACGTTCGCATGTTTCAAAGGGACCTTGAAGCCTGTAGGCATGGGAGGCACAAAACAGGCACGAAACCCATGACAAACAAAAAAAGTGTATGGCAAATTGCTAGGCAATCGTGTTGCATACCTGAAAAGTCCTAGCATCGCAAACGTTTATATCATCATTTAGCAGCACGTCTAGCCTGTTCAGCCAGACGCCTACGTTTGGCACTCTTCATCAGTTAATTTAATGTGTGGCATGTCTACACATGAAATTAAAAACCTGGTGATCTTCCAGAACCTTCTAAACCACTCCGCCTTTCCCACCTTGCCTCCTCTCTCCACCTCTGGTCACATGACCTCCCCAATAACCAACCGTCAAGCACCTCACTCCTTCTCTCCCACCCGTCAACCAATCAGTGCCAAGCCTCACGGCCACGATTTTATTCAGGTTTCTCCCTTGGGCTTTACGAAATGCGGAACACCTAGCCAAAGAATGTTTCCCAATAAAAACACAAACGAAAGACTTAAGTGGAGGAAAGAAAAGTGCCTGGAATAGTCCTATTACCGTAAAATACCGGGCAAGTGCCCACTAAAAATTTGGAGATAATCTCGAAACAATGGGGGATGGGCACTTGTCCGGTCATCAATTTTACATATAAATGTACTGTGCATATTTTCTCAGATCGTACAAACTGGGGAATGGGCGCTTAGTGTGAAATGGGCGGATGCGCGGTATTCTACGGTAGGTGCAATCACTACTGTACACTCTTCGAACCAAGAAAGTGACGACGTCGCATAATTCAAAGCAGGCATCGTGCGAAAGAAAGCTAAGCAAATGACACATACTAAACAAAAGGGAAAATGAAGGTGATAAAGGCCAGTTCACCCAAAAGCAGAATAAAAAAAGATGCCAAGTCTCATTTTACAAATAAAGCGACTTCGTGGCGATTCAATAAGCTCAACGGCTTCTCAGAACAAGCTTGACACCCAAAATCACAAAGTTTCATTCCCTTTAAGCTTCCCTCTCATCTCATTTGCATGAAGTGGCCTTTAAAAGTGACGTCCGACATGACAACAGCAGAAAGCAGACGGCAAGCGAAACGAACGGGCAGCAGGCGCAAGCAAGGCGTCAACACAGCTACAGGTCGGAAAGGCACCCGCGATAGCAGTCGGGTACTTACAGTCACGGAAACTGCCTCAGCCTTTTTAGCGCATCGGCAGCAAAAGAACAAACAAAAAAACAACGTAAGAAGAGTTCTTAGGAGCACCAAAATTAATAAAACATCCAAGCAGCACCGTTAAGCCGCTGTCACACTGTTCATACGAAGCACAAAAGACAGTCTGAGGGCACTGTCCGGGGCACACGTTTCTTCCTCGCACGACGGTCACGTCGGTCGTACAGAGGCTGTGTGCAAACACGTTCGAAGCAAACAAGCTTCGAACTCGCTCGAGGAGTGCCCGCAGATGGTTCGGCCATCTGCACGACGTACGAGCAGTGATGACTGCACTTTTAGGCTGCGAGCACAAAGGAGAATACGCTCTCACGGTAAACAGACAGACAAGAGACCTTGGCTCCCGTTGACACCGCAGGGCGCTCAGTAGCGGAGTCTTCGCAAGCCGAAAATTGAGGACGCTGCAAGCCAGACTCACTACGTGGGTCCCACCGAAATCTTAATCACATTTCTTTCCCCGTAATTTGCATCGTTTTCACAGTTTAGCTACGCTTCATCAGAGTGCGGCGTTTTGCTTGAGTTTGTAGGAAAAAAGCCGAGTCAAAAACCTCTAATATCAACAACACCTGAGATCTTGCCACGATCAGGCTGACAAAAACAAAACAGGCTAGGTATATTTTGAAAAATAAGTTTATTCTCTGAACACAGTCACCTTTGCATAAGAGGAAAAGATTGTAAGGAAAGTGTAAGTTGCAAAGCTATATAAAACAGCCATTCCAACTGCTTCTTCGAGTAAGCACATCGCTTTGTCTGTTTTAAACTTTGCTGCACGGTCAATCCAAATTATACACTGCACATCTAGGCAATGAAGCTATGCAGTCAGTCATAATTTATTTAAATATAACCCTTCCAAGTTTGGTTAAGGGTATACCAGATCTCATCAACATAAAAATACAAAATTAAAAATAGCCCCAGTGTAAGCAATCAGTTAACCTCACACAGCTGCCTTTAATTCCAAATATAAAAACTGTAGAGCATGTGCGAGGAAGTCCTTGGATAAAAACAGATCAATCGATTTTTTCCAAACCGTTAATACCAGTAATCAAAATCAATGTTGTTAAATCTGATAACTCTGTTCCCTTTCTTGAAAGGCTAAAAGATAAAACCACCCCCATGACCGAAAATGTTTCACAAAATTTTCCTTCTCCACATAAAATTTTTAAAATTGCACACAATTAGCTTCAGCACTCCATAAATGGATTTGTAAGGCACATAAGCTCTGTTCCCATGAAAATAAAACATATATATTGCATGACTGGAAGTTATTCCCATGAGTTTGGTGTACCTCTGTGCAACTAACAGCAGTACTTGTTACAATACAAAATCTCTTTAGAATACTCTTGGTTAAGGCTTCAAGTGCATCTCCAGAGGTGTATGTGGTCTTGAACAAATCAACAACACTGCCATGCATAAATTTCACTCTCTCGTGAGCTCCACTCATAGAACTAAGCCACTCCTCACAAAGGGTAGGTACGTACAGAACAAAGTCAGAATTTCAGTCTAATGACGGATACAACTAGTTTCAACAAAAGTATAAGAGACAAAGATTGATGGTCATAACCACAACCATATTTTTAATACTGAGCAACTTTTCTTTTCCACTTTAGTAAAGTAAAAAAATGTTGGCACTTGGCTGACAGGAATTCTGGTGGATTCATGTGCCTCAACAGCATACACAGAGCTTCAGTAAACCACACAAGGTTTTGGCAAATCTCCTATGCGTTACAAGTAGCCTTGTTATTGTTCATGAAGGCACGTCCACATGAAAGATACGTTCAGAATGTGCCTAGTCTTTATCTAACTATGAGAAAACAACTAAGGCAGCACTATGTCATCTAATGTCAGCACAATGAAGCCTTTTGGACGTTATTACAGATCAAGTTGAGGTGTGCTGCGGCACAAAAATGGTCAAAGTTGCGCAACAATACCTGCTCACAGACAACAATATTGCAACAAGTATTTCTAAAAACATGTAAAAGCTCAGTTTGAGAAGTAGATCTATTTTTAGGTCCTTGTATTTGATCAGAGGTTTAAAAAACTGCTCAGCTAAGTATCTCCTTTACATGAGAGCCTACAGCAGTGTAATAAAAACATAGTCCAGTTCAAATGAAGCTAGGACACCAGCCAGCTAGAGAGTCACAAGTTAAAAGTCAAATTTCTAGGAAGTACATACAGCCAAAAATACTGCATAAAAAATTATTCTGGATATATAATTGCAGTGCTCAAATTCTTTCATACTTGTATGCAGATGAATTCTAAATCCGCCAGAAGGGCTAGTTAACAGGCAAACGTGTTGCTTTGTCAAAAAAACCTTCAACATTGAGGTGGGAAGCAAGAAATTGAGACACATAAAAACATCCTAAAACAAAAACACTACACACAATTAGCTTTGGCTTCAAAACATTTTTTCCAAGGTAGTGCATAAAATATGCGCAAAAACAAACAAGCCAGACAACTCAAAAACCAGAGTTCCGACAAATTCTCAGTTAGCGCAGTGCGACATTTCAAACAGGTGCTCTAAACATTCTTGGATAGATCTCACACACTTGGAGACAGACATATCTTTTTTCTGCTCCTTTCACAAAGAAGCAAAGAAAAGCTGGCGACAAGCACACGCACATAGACACACAGCAAGTACAGTGGAGGAGCAGAAAATTCGAGAACCTCGACCATCGTGCTCGAGCACCACTGACATACGCCGACCACACACCTCGACCGCCCAATCGCGCGTCGTTTCCTTGATGAAAAAAGAACCCAACTTGAGCTTCCGCAGTTTCTGCGCGACTTTCCCCGAAACAAAAGACGCAAGACACTAGCGGCGCACGCAAGTCGGAACTGTTGCAAAGACGGCACGGAAATCGTGGGAACGCGTGGTTCCCTCCCAGTCACAGCTCCGTCCACGATACTTGCACGCACGCATTCACGCACAAACGCTACGGTGAATGTCTGGCGGAACGCAGCGTTACAGGGGCGCGACATGGGAACAACGGCAGAGGTCAGAGGTCGCGTGACGGCGCGGCAGTCGTGTGGCCTACCTGCCAGCCGACGGGAAGGGGGTCGTGGCGGACGGTCAGTACCACCTGGTATGAGGGGTCGAGCAGCGCCAGCACTGCCTCCTGGTGGCTAACCTTGGTCACGTCCACGCCGTTCACCTGCAATGCACGTTTGTCGTCGGCGCCGCGCTCGAAAAGAAAAATTGGCTGCAACCTTTATCTTTAAAGTTTTATGATGCATGGAATGCAGAGTTTAGGGAGTGATTGTCTGCATTTGTTTATGAGAAATTAAACGGTCGTTTCAAGGAGTAAAGAACACATTTATTATTCAATGTCTTGCAACATGGTCGCACAATGCGACGCGACATAACCCCAAAACTTGACACTTTGATGTCACTTGTCATTTACCAAATGCACTCTCCATCATCCAATCGAGACACAGATGTGAAACATAGCGCCTGGTCGTAGCCTCCTCCGCAGTGCACATTTATAGGTCCACTCTCAGTATTGCAAGCACTGCCTCCGTACGTAACAGGCCTCACCAGTGCTTGCAAGAGTATGTGTGTCACGAATTTGAGTATTATTTGGTTGCTTTATTTTAATTGTGTATTTGTTCCACACATGTTTTTCTTTCTCACTGAAACCCCCATGTGGAACTCTTTGGAATCCATCGCTGTCAAGGCCCCTCTTCCATTTAGGGGATTATCTTTGGAAGGCCTCTGCCACCAGGACAAGGCTGCCAGGCAGCTACTTGCCTCCCTCCAAAAAGAAAGAAATTGCAGACATATGCTTCTGTCGAGGCCGTTCAAGGGAAGTGACTTTCCTCGTCCTCGGAGACCCTGGCCTCGGATTAGTGTATTGAGGAGGAGACGAGTCCATTGCAGGTGGGGCTGGAGGAGGCGTCGGAGTGCAGCGGTGTTGAAACGGTGGGCGGGTTGCGGTGAAATGTTGCGTGGTAGCTCTAGCTATATAAACAACTGTTTTGGCGGGACCATGGGTGTCGGTTTTTCGCTTTTTGGGAAGTGTGTGTGTGTGGGGTGTGTGCGGTGCTGCGTTGCGCTGACTGCCGAGCAACCAGCCCACCATGCCGGTCAAGTCAAGCCTTCGTCATCCGTCGCTCCCGGGACGTCGGTGAGTCTTCGGACTTTGTTTGAACTTTTCGTCTGGTCTCCCCGGCGGACATCTAGAGACTTTGGTCTTAGTTTCTGCACTCCGGTGAACTCGGCTTCCCGGCTGCGTTGTTTGTGGACGACTGTTGTGAGCGGAAAGATGTTGCTTTGTTTTGGTGGAATTTTCGATTCTCGCGTTTTGGTTTCTTCGTGGCCTCGGTGACCAAGGTTTTGTGGGTGGCCCTTTCGAGTTGTTCGATGTTTGGCGTGTCGAATTGTCGTTGTTGCTGTGTGCGGATTTTTATCACTTCTTACTAAATTTCTTGTTTTTGTTTTTATCCCTGCGTGTCGCCGCCTCCATTCACTAACTTTACACTGGGCATGGACCTATCGCTTGTCACCGGTCCAAACTCAGCATTTCTTTTCTTTTTGAGTAATTTATTGTTTCTCATATGGAGTTAGAACTTTATTTTGATTAATTTCGACCCCACTCCGTGACAATGTGCAAGCAAACGACTGTTTGTAATTCCTACAAGAAGGCGTCGCGTGTTTTGCACACTAAACAATGGAAACAGCCGAGCACCAGCGTACGAGAATGTGCGACAAGGAGGCGACATGTCCCTTTCTATTTCTGCTAAAAAACAACATGAAAACATTCACATTTTTTCACTCTCACGCTCAGAAGCCCACTGCTCCTGTCCCTAGAGAGAGAGAGAGAGAGAGACGCACCTTGAGCAGACGGTCACCAACCCTGAGCCGTGCACAGTGACCCGCCGCTCCATCCGGGACAATCTGCAAGGCGACCACGAGCATTTCGAGTGGATTCCAGAAGCTGACACATTCTACAAGATTTGCAATCATGTTTCAATTTCTGCAATAAAAGTTTCATTTGTTTACACTGCATAGTTACTTTTTTATATATTATTTTCAGTCCACCGATGCTGAGGAAAAGATAGAGGTTCGAGCACTTTGAACACGTTTTTCTGTGTTCCACTATTTGGCATAAATTTCACGTAATAAATCTATCGTTTCAGTATGAAACTATTGACTTATTTTTTGCGACTTATATACCAAAATTTTATGGAGCCAGGTACTATAAATTTAGATCTTGGATTTTCATGTTCCTTTATTATGAAAAATTGTAATTTAAATAACTCGGTAAATGTAAGAAAACAAAATTCACAAATTTTTTAGTTGGAAAGTGCAAATTTTGCTTAATCTTGTTTAAAAGTAATTGGCAACATATTCTCCAGTATGCATTCCACCAGAAAAATATGTGGTTACCAACACCGTTTCTCTACGATAGATTCATTGAGCAGATTTCATGCAAAGCTATGCTTTACTTCATTCTGGGGTATAGTACCTCATAACATTGGTTCACTGGGCTGAAACTTTGCATGCCCTCCTTCTACATGGCTACAAACTCCACCTGCAAATTTCACGCTGATTGAGTGAACGGTCCAGCAGTTGACATTCCCAGGTAGTGTCACTCCGCTAAGATACATTATTGTACTACCACTAAACCACATTTACTCGAAGTAACATAGACTCTGAAAATGGGTCGACCTAAAAAACATATTAAACAATGTTCGAGCATAGGTCGGCCCTTATTTTTTTCAGCAGATGGGAGGCAAATCTATACGGAAAGTTTGTTCTCGCAGGGAATTCTCGGTTAGCTCGGCGTACTCATAAATTTTTTCCTAATATAATCACTCAACTCTTAATTTAAAAAAAAAAAATGAAAGTTGTTTACAATTTCCTGTAACGCCGAATTAGAGCGCAGCTCTTGAGGAGGAGGGGAAGGAGGGGGGTCACATGGTTTGGGGGTCACGTGACCTCGAGGGGCGGGGCGGAGATGTTTCCGCTAATTGCAGGGGAAAATTTTCCTGCTAGATTTAGCGGGGAAAATTTTCCGCTAGATTTAGCGGAAAAAATTTTCCGCTACATGAAGCAGAGAAAATTTTCCGCTAGATTTAGCGGGAAAATTCTCCGCCAGAATTAGCGGAGAAAATTTTTCCGCTAAATTTAGCGGGAAAAATTTTCTGCTAAATTTAGCAGGGAAATTTGCCCATCATGCACCGCGCAATTACGCCGACGGCGACGCCGCTCAAGCCGGAAACGGGCGCCTAAGAGCTGCGCTCTAAAAAAGAAATGGTGCCACAGAAAAAGGTATACATTGGGATAAATATGTTGGTCGCCGAAGGCTTTACGACAACAGTCCCGCCTTTCAGTACTCACTACGGTGCTCCTACTGCACGTGCACACTTGAAGCTTACGCGACGCCAGAACATTGCTGAACAGAGAAAGCTCACGCCGCGAGCCTTGCAACCTGCTGCGCCCATACCTTGGAAATGAAGACACCTGGCTCTTCGGCGCCAAACGGGTGGCACGGATGGTCGGTGCCACCAATGATGCTCAGCCCCAAGGGCCCGCCAGCTTTCACAAGCACCACGTCCTGAATGAAGCGAAAAAGGATAAGACTTTGGACGCACGCTTTGAACAGCAGTGGGACACTCGTGTGAAGAGCATGCAGATTCTTGGACTTTGTGAAATTGGTGAATCGTGACAAAGCAGAAAAGGCAGAAAAGAGAAAAGACGGAGTCAAAAATCAGCAGAACCCATCCTTTGGGAATGATTATCTACGTTAATGCGAATAGCATCAAACGGTGCGGAGTTATGCGCGTTCGTCAGGTGGCCGGCACACTCTAGATACGCCAGCCCACTCTTGAAGCGATTCTAAATTTGTTGACACTTTCACAGCCCTGCGCACGATCTCCGCAGCCCAGCACGTGCGTTTGTGTCACTTAGGAAGGCGAGCAAAGCACGCGCCATACGCACAAACACTCAAAATGGTACCGACCAGACTTTCTATGGCGTCTCAGCTAGTCGCTCGGGAGAGGCCGTTACATCACCCTCTCCTGAGCGCGGGAGAGGGTGAGCTAGCGGCCGTGCTCAGCCTCACGAGAGCGGAATGAGCCCTCGTGCATGGAACACGCGCGCACCGGTAGCTGTGACAGCGCTGTAAAGCGCGTCCTATGGTAAAGATATAAACAACCGTTTAGAGTGCGTTGAATGACTGCCTTCATAGCTCTGTGGTTAGCGCGTCTGCCTGCTGATCAAAGGGTCAACGGTTCGAATCCCAGCCGGCGCCGGTCTTTTTTATTTATTTATCGACCCGCGGCGTAAGAGGTTAGATAGCCAGATAGATACATAGATAGACGAAAAGTGCGTGAAGTATCCAAAGAATGCTATTCGCATTAAAAGCATATAATTCTGAGTCAACCCTTAAAGCAAAATTGTGCAGCATTTTTTAGAAACATATACTATTCTTCTGTCGGGTTATAAAAAATATAGAAGTTCCGTTTCGAGAGCAACAATAAACTTTGCGTTCACATATTTAAAAAAAAAAGTGCCTCAGGAACACTGAAACCAAAATGGTAATCGTGAAACGGGAAACTGGAGGGTTTAGAAGATGGAATTGGCAATGAGAAGTGCTTGTACATAACAAAGTAGGCATAAAAACAAAACGTACATCAAAGATTTACGGGCTAATAGATATAGGCATCACATTCTCAATTTTATTACAGCGTAGGCTGCACTTGCCTATGCGAACAAATTAGTGCTGCGCGAACATTAGAATTTTCGAATAGCAGTTACGAATAATACGCTATTCGATGCTCGCTTCAAGATGAAATGCGATATTGGTATTTTCCAAGTGTTGATCGCGGCAGGTTAGCCCCATTAAGCGTGCTTCTTACCGAGCACAGGTGCACTACGGGGAGCAACACCCGCGGAGCTCGCTTCCACCGGTGTGGCTTCTCCGCAGTGCACCAGTGCTGGGTAAAAGCGCGCTCAAAGGGGCTGACTCGCCACAATCAAAACTCGGAAAGGAACAAATATCGCAGCAGCGTGCTTAGGAAGAAAGCTCATTTCCTAAGCGGAATGGTACATGCGTGTGCCTGGTGTATTTAAAAAGAAACGGAAAGTGAATGTTGATATCTACATTACAGTAAGATTTTCGAAATTAAACTGGCACGCATAACTACCATATCTGCTTGAGTAATAGCCACTCTGTTTACGAACAAAGCCTGTGGGTTTGCTTTCCCGCGGAGGTCAAGGATAGCAAATCGCCGCGAACAGCAGAAAAATTGCACTGATTTACGGGAGAGAGGTTATATCTTTACGCGAAAATGCTATCTGCTCAGATCCCATTTTTACGGAGAATCGTGCTCTCAACCTCGTTATTTGCAATGTTTTTTTTTATGCAGAACGCGATGACTGGCTGCATGTGTGTTCTGCAGAAAAGTACATGCAAGGGCCTAGCTCGTAAGAAGTGCAGCTATTACTAGAGCCATTACGGTACATGCTAAGCAGAGGTTCCCCGACAACTTTTGCTAATCGTGACGCGACTGAAGGAAATACATCTGCGTATAACGAGAATAGTTATAAATCCCCTCGATCAGGTATAGCTGGGCATTTCTATAGGCTTAACTTCATGTCAAATGTGTCGCTTACTTGCCATCCTAATGTAAGCATTGGACATTCAAAGGCCACAGTCAATAAATATAGTTAGATTAGAATTAGCTTAAAAATGGACAAGCGGAAGCTTGGCAACAATTTTCAGAAGTTCAGCTGGATTTTCGTTTTTAAGAGCGTTAGAGGGAACTCGCAGAATGCAGCGATCGGTCCTCCCAAGTGCTTTCGCGGGAAATCTGGCACTCTGGATCTCTTGAGTGTACTTTCTCATCACTTCGAGGAGACACTTTGACGCACGTGGCGGCACGGCACGCCAAACACACCGGTCGCAAAATGCATCTCTGGGTGCCACAGTCGAGACGAAAGCCTACCTCTTCCGAGCCGGGGTGAGGGAAAGCACATTGTTGGTCACCCTAGTGGTGGTGGTCTCGGTGAGCGTGGTCCTTGTGATCACCTCCGTCGTCCGCCCCAGGGTTTTGGGAGCTGCCGGGAACTCGGCCGCCAGGGGCGCATACGGGTTCGGCTGCTGAATGGTTACCGTCACCAGCGGGCCCCTTCAGCCGCTGGGACGTCGGCGATGACGAGGGGTTGGGCACGACGGGCACTTCGACGTTGCCCGCCGATGGGGGATAGCCGTTGCCCATCGCCTGGAATGAACGCGGGAGCCGCGCCGTTGGAAGGCGAGCTCTCGACTGGTTCTCGGGTATAGCACCTCAAAACGCATCTCCGACTGGTCTGCTTACCACTTGCTAAATCCCCCAAGAGCACCGGCCCACACTTGAGGAATCATGGGGATGGCGTTACTTCAGTCCCTTAGTGATCCGTAATTTCGACCAGTTCGATGCTCACATACTTTTGAGTGTAATCCAGAGTCACCCTGAACAAGTGTCATGAGGAGTCCAAGGACTTGCCACATCACTTATAAAATTTTTCTTCAATGTCGGCGTTCTTGATACCTTGCATGCAATTCCCCCTTCAACCTGGCCGGAGCTGCAGAGATCTCTCTACAATATTATCATTTTCGTGATTGCTGTTTTAGCAGCAATCGCTTTATTAAAAACCGAGAATTCACATAAAGCAAATCCAGAATATAGCTCGGAGTGAACGTGGCCATTTACACCTATTTTAGAGTCTCTAAGTTAATAAGAGCGTCCTTGAAGCTGTACGAGAATGATAATATTTGAGAGATTTCTGCAGCTCCAGCCTGGTTGAAGGGGTTGATGTGCATGCACGGTAATCAGAAGACGCTGACATTGACGAATTTTAAAAGTGATATGACACGTCTTTGGACTCTATACGACCTTTATTTAGGATGACTCTGGATTACGACTCGGAAGGCGATGCAAGTAAGCTTCTAATTGGTCGAAATATGCCGATCACTAGGGAACTGAAGGAACGCTGTTCCCATGATTCCTCGAGTGCGGGCCGGGGCGCTTGGGGATTTGGCAGGTGGTCTATTCTGACGGTGACACAGTAGGCGGAGGTGAATGCGGCAGATGCCCGTTCTGCTGCGGGTGGCCTCCCTAGCACGACGATTCACAGAACTTTGGCAGCCGAGAGTATTGTAGTTTTAGTTTCCTCGTAACGTGTACCGACATGTCCGATTACCGACGCTGCCGCCACGGCGAAGCAACTCGAAACACGACGAAGGGGACTTACGTGCACGCCGGGAGGCATGGTGCGTGCCGGACGGAACGAAGAGAAAGTGCCCACGTTGGAGGCCGCGTTCACGTGGTCGCCGCTGTTGGCGTAGATGGGCTCTGTGGGGAGGTCGCTCGTGGCCACGCTGGGCAGAGGGGGTCTCTGCGGGCGCTGGGAAACGAGTAGGGCTGGTGCGGGAGGCCCGGGTGGGTCGATGTCTGCTGCGCCGAGCCCACCGTTGTCGTGTCGTTGCGCAGGCCCGGCAGCTTCGTGTAGATGGAGTATGTCGGCTGGAACGGGATGCGATCGACGAAGGTCGGACGTAAGGTGGTGGAAGCGAGCTTCTGCGATACCACCACGACTGAAAATTCACTTAAGACTGGAGTGTTAAATAAAATGGGAGAGAGAGATCGAAATAAAGTACCGGGCAGAAGTAGAGTTTGAGGCAAAGTCCATTCCCTTTAGTTGCGTTCGTCTTTTAATGCGAATAGCATTCTTTGGCTACTTCACGCACTTTTCGTCTATGTATCTATCTGGCTATCTAACCTCTTACGCCGCGGGTCGATAAATAAATAAAAAAGACCGGCGCCGGCTGGGATTCGAACCGTTGACCCTTTGATCAGCAGGCAGACGCGCTAACCACAGAGCTATGAAGGCAGTCATTCAACGCACTCTAAACACTTGTTTGATATCTTTACCATAGGACGCGCTTTACAGCGCTGTCACAGCTACCGGTGCGCGCGCGTTCCATGCACGAGGGCTCATTCCGCTCTCGTGAGGCTGAGCACGGCCGCTAGCTCACCCTCTCCCGCGCTCGGGAGAGGGTGATGTAAGCGGCCGTGCTCAGCCTCACGAGAGCGGAATGAGCCCTCGTGCATGGAAGCGCGCGCACCGGTAGCTGTGACAGCGCTGTAAAGCGCGTCCTATGGTAAAGATATAAACAACCGTTTAGAGTACCGTTGGTTGAGACTAGCTGAGACGCCAGAAAGTCTGGTCGGTACCATTTTGATTGTTTGTGCGTATGGCGCGTGCTTTGCTCGCCTTCCTAAGTGACACAAACGCACGTGCTGGGCTGCGGAGATCGTGCGCAGGGCTGTGAAAGTGTCAACAAATTTAGAATCGCCTCAAGAGTGGGCTGGCGTATCTAGAGTGTGCCCGCCGCCTGACGAACGCGCATAACTCCGCACCGTTTGATGCTATTCGCATTAACGTAGATAATCATTCCCAAAGGATGGGTTCTGCTGATTTTTCTCAACTAATCAAATGTTTCTCGGAAGGCAAGTACTTTGTAGTGTTAGAGATGCCTTAAAAAATTCAGTCCTACAGAAACCCGCATCAAGGCGGAGCGACAGGGAGATTGATCGGTCAATTAATTGACTGATTAACAGTTCATCTGAGTGATTGACCTTAATTGACTCATTAACTGAGACCTTGTTTGAATGATTGATCTTAACTTACAGACTGATTGACAGTTTGAATACTTGACTAATTTATTTACTAACTTTATTAACTGATTGGCAGTTTGATTAATTACTTACTGAGCCACTGATAGTTTGTCTGATAGTGCTGATTGATTTATTCATTGATTTTCTTACTGATTTATAGGTTGTTTGGAACAATGAATCCATTTATTGACTGGCTGCACAAACCAATAACTAGCTCTTTGTAATCCCAGCAGAATGTCTCGATTGGTCAATTAAGCGATTTACTGACTGATTGCCCATTGCTTTCATAGGTCGATTAATTCACCAACTGATTCTTCAATTGATTATTTGGCTGACAATTTGTTTGAATGGTGGACCGACCTATTAATCGACCCATTGCACAAAGCAACAACTAGTTCCCCGTTGCCCCAGCAGAATATCTCGATTGATCGATTAAATGATTGGCCGAGTGACTGAACGTTAGTTTCATGAGTCGTGAAATTCACCAAATGACTGACTGACTAACTGAGTGATTTGTCGTATGAATGATAGACCGACCTATTGATCGACCGATAGACCAACCTATTGATCGACCAATTGCTCGAAGCAACAACTAGCTCACCGTAGCCCCAGCAGAATATCTCGATTGATTGATTAAATGATTGGCCGAGTGGTTAAACGTTAGTTTCACAAGTCGATGAATTCACCAGTTGATTGACTGACTAACTGAAAGAGCGTTCGTCTGAATGATGGATGAGCCCATTGATCGACCGATTACTAGCTCACCGTAGCCCCAGCAGAACGCCTGTCCGCCGTAGCCTCCTCCGCGCCTGTGGATACAGCGCCGGGGCTGACGCCAGGACGCCGGTACCCTCCCAGGTAGGACGGCCGGTTGGCCATGTACGAAGAGGATGAGTAGAGGCTCCCGCCAAGGGGCGCGCGAGGTCGCCGGCGCTGCCGTGCCCGGCGGGGAAGATGCGCTGGTCCTCCCGGCGGCCGCCGCCGAGGGGTCCCGAAGCACCACTTCTTCGCGCTGCACGACGAGCCGCACAAAGCGCTCCAGCCCCGTGAGCATGGCCACCGCCTGGTCGTGGCGCACGCCGTCCATGTCGATGCCGTTGATGGAGAGGACCCGGTCGCCCACGCGGAGCTTGCCGCCGCGTGCCGCCGCCCCGCCTTCCGCCACCCGCGAGATGTAAATACCCTGCAAAGGGGTAGGGCAGTGGTTCTCAAATCGGTGTCCACGAACCCTTTAAGGCCCCGGAGGCTTTTTTAGGGGCCGCAAAGCCCTAGACCATCCAACAAGCTGAGCAATAAACCGTTCTTTTTTATATATGAAAGCATTAACTGTCACATGGAGCGAACCGGCGTTATCAGCTATTGAAGCCGCGCCAAACAGCACCTAAATTCCCGTCCAATGGAGCGAAGCCTGTAGTCTGTAGCAGCGAATTGATGGATAGACTCCCATTGGCTGGCGCGCGGCATAGTTCTAAGAAACGCCCCCACTGCCATGGCACAGCGGCCCGGCTGCCAGTAAGAGAGGGAGGGTGGCCGGACTTTGCAGAGCGGCAGGCTGCAGAGCCCGCCCGAACAGCACCCTGCACAGGTCGCCCGGCCGGCCTCAGCGCGGTGCGCAGCTTGGAGGAAACGCTACATATATGAATACTTTCACATTCCGACACGTTAGCAGTCTTAAGTGTCTTTGTAGTTTTGTTAATGTGAAAGCACTAACTGTCTCATGGAGCGAGCTGACGTCATCAGTTCGAAGCGCGAAAACGGCACCTAGTTTCCTTCGGTTCCATTTGCCCCCTGAAATATCAGTTGGTCTGAGGAGACACAAAGAGGAACTGCGATAATGTCCCAGATCATAGTCTCATGTGTACTGACTAAGCCTGCGAGTCCAGTGCCAGAATCGGTTGCCAAACCTGGGAGAGAGAAATAGTGCAAGGCAGGTGAACAGGGCTAAAAAACACATAGCTGGCATCCTTCGAAACCCTTTGTCTTTTGAGCGAAAATCTTTTCTCAACCTATGGCTGCATTGCCGTACGGCTTCACTGCCGCATGGCTTCACTGCACATCGCCTACGCACCATCACCCAACTGCAGGGGATATTCAGTTTCGGAGAAAGGCACTGCACCTTTTGCAGCACAGTGCATCTGGTCTTTCTTTCTCCTCCCTTTCTTACGGCTGCCAGGCGGTCTATTGTTCTGGTGCAGACTCTGCAGGCTTAGTTAGTGACCCGAAGGCTATGCCCAGATGGCACCTTGTTTAAGGATGAGCCAAAAGTTGTCGCTCACCAAGCATTTAGACTGTAAAATGGCAACTGGTGCTTTCAGTTTCGTGAATAGACTATTCGTAGCCAGCTTTTGCTCATTTTGAAAATACAGCAGAGTCGCGGTAACTCGAAATCGACTTAAATTTTTGGTTGGTTCAGAGTACTGCCGTGACCCCGTAAATTGTACAAAGCTAGGGGTAAAAACCTATGCGGTAATCTGAATGCTAATCTCCGGACCTGGCTAAATTCAAAAGGGTTTTTTTTTTCATGAACCCGGAAGTTTGAAAATTCTGAGACCACAAAAGACCTTGTGGCTACGCCGGCCACACCAAGCACGTGACCATGCACACTTTAATCCATTACCATGGCATTGAACACGGAGTAATTATGGCTTAGCAAGTAAGCAGGCGTCCATTACCCGCACACAGTTAAAAGTAGATTTTGATTCTTTTTCTAATGGGATGCCACCAAGTAGCTGACCGACAAAATTGTCACACGGCCCAAAAGTGTTGTTGGTGACTAAGGAGAAGTCACACATGCAATGCTCCGAAATGCTAAGGTACCAGAACAAAGACCATTTCTATTCGAGGCACTAGTTTTTCATTTTCCCCTTTTCGAACTTCATAGATGATCACTGAAGAGACAACAAGGCTGCGAGTCCAGGCGTACCGTATTTACTCGCATAATGAATGCAATCGCATAAAGAATGCACCCCCACAACGGGTACCAATATGTGGACTTTGTTTTTTTCCCGTCGCGTAATCAACGCACCTCCAATTTTCGGCTCCACAAGTCTCGAATTGCATCCAATTTAGCTAGCCACCAAGCCAATTTTTTTTTTTGCCCCCAAGCGGTCAGGCTAAGCCAAGCCAAGCCAAGTTGCTCTCGTAATGGCCGCAAGTGCGTAGTTGCGGATGTGATCAACCGTGAAACCGAGCAGTGTGCACACTTGACGAAGCTTGGGTCGAGGAATTGCCCAGCTCTGAACATTCTTCGCCTATCGGATGCATCGATGTCAACAAACACATCGCCCTCTATGGTCCACTTTCGAACAGTGAAATTGTGAAAGTGGTTTGGCCTAATTTCACATACTCTGGGTAAGGGGGTAAATGCGTTTATCTAATCCAGAGCAGCAAGGTGCACGCTACAGAGGTGCACGCTATGTCATAGGTTGGAAGCGTCTGGTAACAGCTGTCTCCGTGAACGAAACTTGATCCGTGGGAGCGGGCCTCGGAGGTTGGACTTTGTACGGCCGCCGGATACTAGCAATATATATAACCTAATGGTCGCGTTGTTGCATTGCTTTCCATGATGAATGAGCTTCATAGGGTGCTTTTCCTTTTTCCAAAGGCACGTCGAAAGCGCCCTAAAAGGTTTGAAATTTGTAAAGCATGGTTACTGTGGCGCGCCCGCGACCAGCCGTGGGTGTGCCTCGATCAGTGGAGACGTGCCATAGTACCTCGGCGTGTCATACTGGCACCTAATATGACATTTGTACAAAGTGTGTAAATGCAAAAATTTTACCCCCCATAATGAAACCCCCCGCCCCCAATATGTGTAGATTTTTTGGGGAAAAAGTGTGTTCATTATGTGAGTAAATACGGTATTATGAAGCATTCTTTTATGTTTTTATGACTTGAATAAAACCCTGATCGGTCGATTGACTGGCCCACCTGACTGCCATCCTTGTAGGGTGTTCCTCCCTTGCCGCCCGCAATGCTGAACCCAAGCCCGTTGTGGTCCCGAATCAGAGTTGTATAGATGATCTGCAAGGAAGGACGGCAGAGAGGCATCACACACGTGACAAACCAAATAAGCCTCAAGTGGCGATGTGGATGCACCACAGCGAGACCATCTCAAAATCACAGTCTTATAGCGTAGTGCCATTTCTGTCTGTGTCTAGTCCCCTTGAGTTGAGATGAATGTACACGGAAGTATTGAAATACTCTACACGAATGCAAGCAAGACCGGTAGTAAGTCGCACCCATTTATAACTACCGTAATATGTTGAGTCATCGCCCTCCCCCTGCCGCCTGAAATTCATAAAAAAAAAGTGGGGTGGGCCATGCCTTGGTGGGTGAGCACAAAAAAGTTTAAAAACGCACGCACGTATGTATACACCAAACAATGAAGAGCGATGCTGGGAAAGCCGGCGATCGCGTTGGCAAATACTTCGGCGTGGGGTAAAGTCGGGCGCCTTGTCAATCGCAAGCACTTCCGCAACTTCCTTGTTTGGTGCATACATGCGTGCATTCGTGCCCGGCGTGCTATCAACACGGGTTAAGGCGGCGTTGCTGCGTGGCGTGGATGGCACCACGAACACAGAGCTTGAAATGGGACGCTCTACAAACGTCGTTGTGCAGCGTTCCAGGAAAGCTTTATTTACCCGTTGGCTTTGTCTTAAACATTCCAAAACTGCCGTCGCAACGTGCCGTGCCGGGAGAAGAAAGCGGGTTCGCGGCGACCTTACTTCGGCTGAGACAGACTTTTACTTTACGCTCTGCGGTTACATTCCAGGATATGGGGCGTTCGCTTACCTCGCGATCTCTGAAGGGGTTACTGCTTGTGTTATCTTTCTAACTTTCTTTTTTTTTTTTGGGGGGGGGGGGGAGATTTTTGGGGAGCAAAACAAACTTTTAATAATGCGAAAGCATTAACTTCCCCATGGAGCGAGCCGACGTCATCAGTTTGAAGCGCGAAAACGGCGCATAGTTTCCCTGATCCCAAAGGTCCCATTGGCTAGCGCGCGGCAACAAGGCTTCCATTGGCCACTGCCCGCGTCAGTTTCAACGACCGCCGCCAGATGGCGCTGCGTGTCCGTGCAGCCTAAAGCCCCTCTATCCTGGAAAAAGTGGCGCCATTCATTGTTGTTGACATGCTCGAGGCACGCGCCGCGCGCCACTTCTGGAAAGAACATGGCGTCTAAAATCTAGCTCAGGGCTGCGTTGTGCTGCCATGATCTTCGCAAAGGCTGTACGTTGCAAGCGCCTCGTGCATCGACGCACCTTGCGCTACTTTTGAAAAATGAAGGGGCTTTAGTGCAGACTAAAGTTCCTGTATAGGCTCCCTACGGGAGCCAGAGTTGCGCGTTCATCCCCATAGCACCGTCTTTCGTGCACGGCATGTTGATCCTGCTCCTCACGTGACTGAATTTGGCGAATAGCAACACCGCGCATTCGAGGCGCGCGGCGTGCTCCAAAGCAGGGGAACGTACGCCGGGGCGTGGGCAACGTCTACTTTCCACCGCGGCATTCGATCCGGCTCCTCAAGTGATCGGATCTCGGCAAATTGCGGCGCGGCAACATGTGGAAAACAGACGCGCAACTCTGGCTCCTGTAGGGAGCCTATACAGGAACTCTATAGTACCGCCAGCGCGCCAATAAAACTAACCGCCGCAACCCCATGCCGCTGAGGGCCCCGCGCCAATTAAAACGGACACGTTGGCGCGCGCTCGGAAGCTTCTGCTCGTCTCGCCGCCGACCAACATGCCGTCGCCTCTAGCATCCAAATCGTCGGAGGGGCTTCTATGCTTTCACATTCACAACTCATAAGAAGTGCTTAGGTGTACCCCGAGCTTTTTCTTGATGTATCCATCGTTCCCTTTTCGCACGGATACACTACGACTTCTAGGTTGCTCGCGCAGGAAATGCGTAAACCAAGAAAAGTGTCTTTCTCTCCTTCGTTTTACTTTGTCACGGACGTCCTCCAACTGTAAGGTCTGCGGCCGCGTCACTCGGGTAGGATGAATGTTCGCGGAGTCAGCGTTGGGGTATTTGAAAAGGTGGGTGATGACTCTGTGTTTTTTTTTTTTAAATCGATATTGGCCCTAAAGTGGGGTGGGCGATGACTCGGGACATTTACAGTAAGTCGGTTATAACGAAATAGCGCCTATAGTGAAGGGGTCATGATTTCCCATTCCCATGTGCGCTTTTTCAATGTATTCGAGTTCATTTTTAGCGAAAGAAATTGGGCGGCTCCCGCAGATATAGCAAAAGGAAACTTTGTGATAATTAAAAAAAAAAATCAAATTAGAAAAGTTTATTAAGTCGCAAACCGCCACACTTTGCTGCTGCAGCCAAGCAGTCGCCCAGAACAGGCTGCAGACGTTCTGCAAAAGCCTCCGCCGGCAGCCTCCGCGTCGTCGTCTGCTCCCCGTTCTTTATCTGACAAGTAGCTTTTTTGTATTGCACATAGGGATGCTGTCGTGGCACGCCGATCGTTTGGAGCGCTAGCAACAACGTACCGATAGAGACGACGGAGAGAGCCTAGATTTAAAAGAGGGAGCAACCCCAACCGTGAGGAGAATTTGCAATTTAATCTAGCCAACTGCGACCGAGCCAACCATTCCTGGCTCGAAGACGTCACCGCTGACTTGCAACAACGGTTGACCACAACCGAGCCAATCACATGTTGGCTCGATGACAGTCCGAAGACGCCACTCACGTCTCGCTTGGTCTCGAAGTCGGGCTCGGGGGTCCGGGGTTCGGGAGTGGCCGGTAGCGAACGCTGATCCGCCTCTGACGGGAGAGAGGGCACGCAGAGCCCCTGGGGTCCCCCACGGGAGGAGGCCTGTGCTTGGTACCCCCCTGCCTGGTGGGGGCGTCCCTGCCGTCCCCCTCGGCCCCGGAGCAACAGCCGCCCCCAGGGGCTCCGAGAGCGCCTGCTGCAGCGGGGACTTGACCGGGGGAACCTGGTTCTGTAAAAAAAATGGACGCCACACGCGCGAGAGGCGAGTGTCTTTGCCTTTTCTTTTCGGCTCAGAATACACAAATGGTTCAAGCTCACCCTGGCAGCCCTGCCGCGACAACAATGCATGCATAACACTCACGGCAAGTTCCGCGAAGTAAAAGATGTGACACGCATAACGATGTCGTCTGCTAAGGATGGGATTGGCCATGGCAAAGTGGTAAGATATACGAGAGGGGACAGCCCGTCGAGCTTATATGGAGCACCTGGCAGTTATTGAGGACGTTCTGGTTTAATGTAGGACTGGAACTCAAACTTCTCTCAACTTTCTGACAAATCAAGCAATTATGAGGATTGTGGAGACTGCAGTCATGGCAAAAGGGCAGGTGGAGTATTGTTGCTTATACTGTTCACTACTGTACATGGTTGAGTTAATCAGTGAGTATCAAGTAGATCACATCAATGGTCATCCCCGCCTTATTACCTTAAGGGGGACACTACCTTGAATTCCACCTTTTTTTTTATAAAAAAATGCATATTCAGAACTGCAGAGTTTTGGCATGTATGGATAACAAGGAACACTCTCACAAAGTCTTGTCAATGTGCACTGACAAACAATGTCAAAAATAATTATTCTTTATATGTTGGTGAGGTATGCTGCACTGCATAGCACTCGTCATCCATAAGTGAAAATAGCTGAAAGCTATCATCATCATCATCATCATTTATTATTCCTTGAGGGCCCAGGGGGCATTATACAAGGGAGTGAACACTTCAAGAACAAACAAATAACAGAACTATTTATCAACAAAAACACGTGGCAATCTAGTTATAGGTTAGAAAAAAATAAGCTAATGGCTGCAGAAAATTTCTTAGTGTCAGATAAGGAAACAATTACGTCAGGCAGTGAGTTCCAGTCGTCAATGGCCAATGGTAAAGTAGACATTTGGTGAGTGACGGTTGACGATGAAATTGGACGGAATTTACAAGAATGGTCGAGACGAGGGAAAATGCGGTAAGGAGACGATAGCAAACTCTGTCTGAGATGACTGTTGTAATAAAAGATCCGATGAAGAAGAGAAAGACGAGACACCCTGCGGCGGTGGGAAAGAGTGTCAAGGTTAGCTGATTGGCGAAATCCTGATATGCTTGCGTAAGGGGAATAGTCGGAATAAATAAAAGGGAGGGCTCTGCTTTGAACGGATTCCAGGTTGTTAGTTAGGTATGACTGCCACGGTGACCATATGAAAAAGGCGAATTCAAGTTTAGTTCTGACCAAGGTAGTATAAGCTAGTTGTTTTACTGGGGATGTAGCTTGTCTGAGGTTACGGCGAAGAAATCCGAGAGTGCGGTTAGCATCGGCAATGACAGATGTTATGTGAGTGATCCATGACAGGTCAGATGTCAGATGAATTCCTAGATATTTATACGATGAACAAGCATGTCAGTATATCAGAAGAAGTTTGAGGAAGACATCACCTACACTGCTGGAAAGAATTTCTGACATTTAAGACGCAAAAATTAATTTTTAAAACGTCATCTTGAAACTTCAAGTGCATTTATCTCAGCTTCACTTTTTGGCAGTACCGTATTTACTCGCACAATGAACGCACTCGCGTAATGAACGCACCTCCCAAGTCGGCTCTCAAAATTTCGACTTTTTTTTCCCTCGCGTAATAAACGCGCACCCCCAACTCGGACGTCAAAAGTTTGACCCCTCCCCCCACGCGCGCGAAATGAATGCACTTTTTATCCTGGTGCAGTGAGGTCGTGAATGCATGGGCAGCGTGGGCGAACAAAACACCTTTCAAAAGGCGTTAAAAAATAAAAAAAAATCCAGCGGAAGCAAGAAAAAAAACATGGAGAGGAGCTTTTTTTTTTTTCTTGCACAGCGCAGTCTGGGCTTTGGGTCACGCGCCTCGCGGAAGGAGATAAGAAAAAGAAGCGGAGAAGTCCTCGCCTGAGCGAAGCAAAACAACTTGCGAAAGGCGGCAAAAAAAAACAAAAAAACACGGAACCAAAAGAAAAGAAAAAAAAACATAAAAAGGAGCTTTCTCTTTTCTTCCTTTTTGCACAGCGCAGTTTAGTTTCGGGGTTGCGCGTCGCGCGCAAGGAGATAAGAAAGAAAAGCCGCCGGCTAAGCAAAGCAAAAAACAGCTTGCGAAAGGCGGCAAAAAAAAAGTCCATGGAACCAGGAGAAAAAAGAAACATAAAAAGAAGCTTTTTTTCTCTTTTTTTTTTTTTACACAACGCAGTTTGGTTTTGAGATCGCGCGCAAGGAAATAAGAAAGAAAAGCGGAGCGGAAAGAAAGAAATGCGCAAGAAAGAAAACATGGAGAGTAGCTTTTTTTGCGCATCGTAGTTTGGTTTTCGAGTCGCGCGCCGCGCGCAAAGGGATAAGAAGTTACGTCGATGTTTCGGGATAAAAGGGCCGTTCATTATGCGAGTAAATACGGACGCAAAAATCTTACCCCGCGTAATAAACGCACCCCCCAACTTTGCATCGACTTTTCGGGAAAAAAAGTGCGTTCATTATGCGAGTAAATACGGTAAATCCCACCTTAATAAAACTATCGTTTCAGTATGAAACTACCGAGAAACTTAATATTTGCAGATAATATGCCGAAATTTAATGGAGCCGGTTACTATGAAGTTAGATTTTGCATTTTCATGTTCCTTTATTATGAAAAATTGCAAATTGCAAAACTTGGCAAATGTAAAAAAAAAAAATCATACATTTTTTTTTTTTTAATCTGAAAATGCATATTTTCTGAAATTTCTTTTTATGGTAACCGGCAATAAGTATTCCAGTATGCATTCCACCAGAAAAATTTATGGTGATAAACACCATTTCTCAATGATAGATTCATTGAGCAGACTCCATGCAAAGCTATGCTTTACTTCGTTTGGGAGGGGGGGGGTATAGACCGTTCCACTAGGAAGAGCGGAGAGCGGAAAAATGCCCTCCCCTCTCACCCCGCATGTCGTCTGCTCCACCGAGTGGGCTGTACCTAACATCCGGCTGACGTTCAAACTCAGTTTAAAATCGCGTCATCTTGGAAATTTCAAACGCAGGTGCGCAGATTTTCATGTGCGAGTTATCGTGTAATGCTGTGCTCGATAGAAAGACTAACCGGGTCCAATTGCGCTGTTATCTGCATGAAAAAAAAAAAAAAAGGAATGGGAAAGGTGTGTTCTTTGTCGAAAAGTAAATCCGGTTGCTGCAGCTTTTTTACTATAAAAAGTTCATACTGGTGTAGGCCTTTAGCAACAGTGAGTGGAAGTCTTGAATAATAAATAAAAACGTGCTCTCCTGACGGAATAGACGCAGCGGTTGAAGGCAGTACTACCGGCTGACTCCACTGCTATTGAAGTAACGGAACAAAGATACACTAGTTGATCATTTACTGAAATAAAACAACAGAGCACTATAGGCTGATTTTGGAGTAGCCATGAATATTCTAACGCAAAACACTTCATAACGGCAGCCACGAGCGAGAGTTCGATGTTTGGTACACCCCGCCGGTACAGCCCAAAGATGGAGAACGGCAACCTCCGGGTTTGTCGTCTGCTAGCAGAGTCGGGCGCGTGCACTTTCTCTCGTTTTACCCCGCCGAACCTGCTGAACTTCCCGGATGTGCGGAGAGGGCGCCGCGATCGAACAAATGGCACCACCCTGAGAGCGCTAAATGGAATGGTCTATACACGAACTCAACTCTCCTACGTCACGCCGCGGTGGTGGCGCGTCGGGCGCACTTCCGGTCTGGGGCGGTGGGCAGAAGTCGCCGTGCGAGACATGCATTCCTGTGTTCTTTCGAGAGAAACCAGACAAAAAACCTACCTTCTCGTCAAAATCCTGTGAGGGGGCTGTATTAAGAGAGTCTGGAAAGGTTTGAAGATAAGTTTTCATGTGTTTCTGCCCCCTCTGTTCGTCCGAGAACGTGGATAGTAGCCGTGAAAAGGGCAAACCAGACGCTGTCGAACTACGATTCCTTGTGCGGGCAACACTTTGTGGTCGCCAGATGTATTTGTTTTGTTCCAACATGAACGAGAGAAAACCGCCAAGTTGTCCGGACCACCCACGGGTTCAGTGCGTCTTCAAATTCACACGGCCGCCTCATCGTTCGAACTTTCGTCTGCTCTTTCAAACTTGTCTGCTTTTTGTCGTCTGCTCGTTCAAACAAAAACGGCCCGTAGACCAAACTTTGACCCGGTGATTGCAATAAGAAGTAATTGCAGGCCTCAAAAGACTTAAGTAGGCTCGGTGTAAACAGTAGATACAACATGTTGATCATTGGTACCAGTGGCCATCACCGACTTGTTACGCTTGGTCTGACTCTGTTCCCGCTTCCGATTTTCAGTATCGACGTCGATCATCGCCGCTACCTTCTACACTTTTGCAGCACGAGTGACGTCGCGACCTAAAATAGCTAGAATAATCTCATCATGGTTTTGGCGTCCATTCTGCGGCGTTCATGCGAATGAATCGCCGCACGTCAAATTATTTACGCAAAGTTTAGCGGCGTAACGTGCCTTGATAATTTCGCTCAGGCAATTAAAGCGATAATACATTGCTATGAGGACGTAACCCGACAATTACAACGCGAAAAAGAGTATGCAGACTCACACAGACGCCGACAACGTAACATTCCAATGGTTTGTTGACGCGGGACGTGGTGCTTCTTGCCCGCACTCCATTGCGCACGCATTCGCACTGTCGTCTGCTCTTTCAAACTTGTCTGCTTTTTGTCGTCAGCTCGTTCAAACGACAGCGGTCCGTAAACCAAACGTTGACCCGGTAATTGCGATAAGAACTAAGTGCAGGCCTCAAAACACTTTTGAAGGTTGGTTGGGGTAAGTAGGCTAAGTGTAAACAGTAGATACAAGGAGATGTTGATCATTGTTACCAGTGGCCATCACCGACTTGTAATGCCCGATTCTACTTGCGGTTTTCAGTATCGACGTCCACCATCTCAGCTACGGTCTACGCTTTTGCAGCCCGAGCGACGTTGCGACTGAAAATAGCGAGCAGAATCTCATCGTGGGAGTCAGGCTTTAGCGCCCACTCTGCGGCGTCCACGTGAAATGAATCGCCGCACGTCACATTATTCACGCAAAGTTTCGCCTCGTTAATTTTGCTGAAGCCGCTCAAGTAGTCAGACATTGTTAGGAGGACGTAGAATCAACAATTCCAACGCGAAAAAGAGCACGGGGACTCCCACCGACGCCGACAACAACGCAATTCAATGGTTTCTTTATGGGCGACGGCGGGCTTCTTGCCCACCATCCACCGCGCATGCGCGGCGCCGGTGGCGTCTGCTAGGGGCGCTCCGGTTTGTTTGTAAACATGAGTTGGTGTATAGAACCTCAGAAAATTAGTTCACGGGGCTGAAACTTTTAATGCCTTCCTTCTATATGGCTGCAAACACCACCTGTAAACTTCACGCCGATTGAGTGAGCAATTCAAAAGTAGACATGCCCAGGTAGTGTCCCCCTTAAACAGCATGCAAAAGGCTTTGCCTACACATTTTTTGTAATATTACTGGATGTTATATTCCTTTGAATAGAAAGACAAACTCAGCCTGTTTCTTCAAGACCAAACCTGAACCTATAACTGAGGCAGAAAGATGAATTAGAAACTAACAAAGAGCATCTGGGACATCCCAGCAAAGGGCTGAGAATTAATTGACACCATCCGATTACAGTAGGCTCGCTATGTTTTAAACTCTGATATCTCATACTTCTGATTAATTCAAATGAATTTCAAAATTTTGCTTGTCCCACTATGCCTTTAAAGTATTCATTAGCCACTTAATTCAAATGTCATTTTCGTGTAATTCATGCTTTTTGTTCTTGCGGCACTGTTGAGTGCACTCCTTTCCAAGCACAAGTGCACTGCAGAGGCAACACCCGTGGAGCTTGCTTCCGCAGGTGTTCCTTCCCCGCAGTGCACCGGTGCTCGGGGAGAAGCGCACTCAATGGGGCTCAAGCAGGGCCCACATAAGCTATGAAAACGGGCATCACGCAAACATTTTAATAGCAACTTGTGCGGACGCTGTGACGTGGCAACATGGCATAAGTCCTTGTCACAGCGTCCGTGCAAGTTGCTATGAAAACTGCAGCACGGTGCCCGCTTACATCGCTCATGTGTCCCCTGCTTAATATGGTAGTCCACATTAGACAACCTGGCCTGATGAACAAACTTAATTTTGCTTGAGTTGTCATGTACTGTCTAAAGAGTTCACGATAAACAACATTTTTGAACAACTTATGCCATACATCTCCCAAATGTTTCATCTGTGGCATACCTGCTTATGATCAGTAGGCCTATGTAGAAGAAATCATCAAATATCTGCCTTGTATGTGTAGCCATTCATATGGCAAATCATAATTTTTTCTTGCATCATATTTAGATGAATTTTTGACAATTCAAACAAACTTTATGGCTTCCTAGAGTTTGAATAAATGAGTCTACTACATCTTTAGTACACAGAGTTACATGGCACCATCTCCAGAACAGCCTCCTACCAACTGTAGGCACCCTTAAGGGCTTTGAACCCGTCAATTGGGTACTACCATATTTATTCAAGAATAGGTCGACCTTCTTACGAATAAACCTGTGTCAGCTTTTCCGCAGAACCCACAAAGACCGATCATCGAGACTTACGAAAGGAGCGGATGAAAAGCAAAGCAGAGGTAAAGTTTGGAATAAAATAAATGCAATCCACACAGAACTCATTCCCGCATTCCGACATCATCGGGGCCCCGTCATTTGCTGGGCCTCTTCCGCAAATCGCAATGATTGGCTGTTCTTGAGCATTGCAGAGAAATACAAGCACGGGCATTGTCCACAAAGAGGTCGACCTATTTTTGAATAAATACACTATTTGTGAACAGACATTTTTACTAAACGCCATTAAAAGCATTTCTGAATTGAGCCGTACCCCGCCTCTAATACCACGCAACGTCAAAGGGATCAGAATTACCGCCAGAGAGGAGGGAGGCCTCTGCGTCTCCCGTGCAATCACCATGGTTAGCCGGTTTCCAGCCGCCTTCAGTGCATTCACAGCTTCGTAATGATCAATGTCAATCACCGACAAGCTGTTCACCTGCAGAAAGAAAAAAGTCCTCCAGTTTCCGATATGCTCAGATCAACTTTAACACATAATTTCAACCCCCTATGCTGTCGTTCTGCGCAGTCAACAACTTTCGGAGAGAGGGCACTTAAGAAAGGTGCTTCGAAACAGTGCGGAAGGAGCCAGAGGTGTCTGAATGGTGCCGCCCGGCCACGAAGCAAGTGTGTCGAAGATTTGCTCCCATCTTTGACTAACGCCGGGAACGAATGCAGAGAGATGCACCAAGCCAGAGCGGAATTTCGACCACTTTTCCAGCCTCGCTCCGACACCTCTCTCTTCTTGCACCGTGCTTCGGAACGTAGCGGAGCAACTGACACGACGGGACAACTAGGACGCTGGCACCGACGACGCACGACGGCGCATGTGACGAGAAAGTTTTGCCTGGTGTAGCGCAGAAAAGTGGAGAAGGAAGGCCCAAACACCGTGCCGCCCAATTTACGATCGACGCACCACCCGATTCGGCCATCCAAGCTAACTTTTACAAACGTCTCGGATAACCTGGCAGCACACAAAAAGACACGCATTCCCCTTGCACTGTTTGCAATGGAGGAAGTTCCTGCAACGACGATTTTGCTCGCAGTCACAGCGGCAATCTTTCCGACGTCCAAACGAAAGGAAAGAATTACATTTCGGTTTCGTGGGTCCTACGGCCACCGACAGGACGAGAACGACAGGGAGAAGCTCGAGTCGTCCCGCCTCCACCGCCAGCGTCCTACCTCCGACGCCACTTTGGACCCTCGAGAACCTCGAGCGTGCACTAGCGGCTAGAGTACGGTGAAAGTCAACAGGCACGTAGTGGGGGCCAGGCATTCGAAAAGACGTGCCCTGCCATTCTCATTTTGTTAGTGACTGTACAGAGCACAAGTCCGTCTGCTTCTTTACGGTGATTGTGGTGACATCAGAACGCCCAGCTCCAACTGACTCTGATTGAAGGATAGTGAGTGGACCTCGAGGCGGGCTGCATCGAGGTCTACCTACTATCCTTCCAATTAAAGCCAATCAGAACTCGGCGGCGTTCTAAGTTCGCCATAACCCCTGCAAAAGAAGTGGATGAACTTGCGTCCTGCACGGGGAGCAACACTTCGCACAAATGTCTCCCACGACGAGCGCAGGCCCCCGCGACTCGGCGTCCGCAACTCACCGAGAGAATCTTGTCGCCGACCCTCAGCCCCGACCGCTCTGCGGGTCCGCCTTCCGTCACTTTCGAGATGAAGATGCCCTGAAAGGAAGAGGAACGGTTTTGTGAGTCACGAAACGCTTCCTCGACCGATTTGTTTGCTGCGTCCCAAAAGCGGTCCCCCAATTTCAACCCGACGTGCGACGTCATTTGTCGCCGCTTTGGGACCCGCTTCGACGTACGGGCAAAACGGGACGCCCTCCGGTCGAAGACGCACTCCGGGCACCGTACCAGAGCGGCGAGAGGTCAACGACCCCGGCGCTCCTCACCTCGTCGTCCCCTTTGAAAGGAGTCGAGTTCTTTCCGCCCGCCACGCTCAGCCCGAGCCCCATGGAGTTGCGTTCCACGACTATCTTGATGCGCTCCTCCACCATTTCCGCAGACGCTGATCCTGCACACAAGACGTCGGAACCGATCAGGCGGATGGGCTGGGCCGGATGGATGAGAAAAGGGTTTTGAGGCGCAGTTTCTTCTGGGTACTGAGTTCTGGTTGCTCCTTCAAAACAGCTTTATTGACGATCCGATCGTCGACTTCTCGGCATGCCCCAAGTACCACTGGACTGGTTGACAAGATGTCCACTCGGTTGATTTACTGACATACTGTATCACCAGTTAAACTCACTTATCGTCATTTGGTTGAATTGGTTCGTTAGATTCACTATTAGACCATTGGTTAAGCTGATTTATTGAACTGGTGTACGACCAGCTCGCTGAGTTGGTTAATTTGATTTATTGAACTGGTGTACTACCAACTCGCAGAGTTGATTAATTTGATTGATTAACTTTGTGACTGAAGGACAGATTGGCGTACGGTTGACTGGCTTCATTGACTGACGTTGACTCTTCTTGCTTACCAAGGCTGGAAGCCTCCAATGAACTCATGCATGATCAATCAGTTGAATTGGTCATTTGACTCAAGGACTAACGATCGGCTGGGGTTCACTGGCTTCATTGATTGAAATTGACCATTCTTGTTCCCCAAGTTAGTAAGCCTCCAATGGACCGACATAAATCAATTAGGCGAATGAACAGGTTAAATAAATTCATCAACTTTGTGACTGACGAACTGACTGGGTTATAGTTGATTAGCTCAACCAATTATTCGATTGACATAGACTATTCTTGTTCACCCGAGTCGTAAGCCTCCAAACCGTACCGTCATGAGAATCTCGAGTCTTCTTTTTTCATCAAAGGCGGCTAGGAATTCTTCCAGGCAGGAGAGAGGGAGTTTGTGGACACCCACGCCAGAGGGTGCACTCCGGTCCCGCGCCACTCACCGTCCGCAGAGGAAGCACCGGCACCGTCCAGCTCGTATTCTGCACTGTGCCCCAGTCGGTCCCGAGGGGGGGAGGGGGTGGCGGAGGCAGGGGCTCCTCATCCTCCGGCTGACGCATCGCTTGCATCAGAATTGAGGCCACCTGCACATTCGGCCACAGAACCAGAGATTGCTTTTGTCACTTAGGTCAT
Source organism: Ixodes ricinus (assembly GCA_037355805.1). Lineage (NCBI taxonomy): Eukaryota > Metazoa > Arthropoda > Arachnida > Ixodida > Ixodidae > Ixodes > Ixodes ricinus. The sequence goes on along the minus strand of JAZHYW010032012.1, from coordinate 102,408 downwards.
GTGGGCTTTCGATGCAAATAAGGTCTCAACACCAAGTTCCCAGCGACTACTCTTGCATTTGCCGTGGTCTTGTGTAAGGTTGCGAGCAATTTTGCTCTCCTTACCCACTGCTGCTGGATGGGGTGGTGAAGTATAATTGTAATGGGTGAACACAAGAGGGGTGAACCTTTCAGAGTGATTGAAGATTGAATACAGTACCCAAATTTTATGGTTCAAATCTGTTGCAGGCAATATTTTGCACACCTTCCGATTGTAAGTTACACAACAAGCTTTAGGTTAAAAATTGAGCAGTCCCGTGTTAAACCAGAGTACAACAGTGGTGTAGCAATGGGAGGAGGCCGAGGGCCCCGGGCCCCGGGCACTAGGCATCCCCATCAGGAGGGGATGCCACCTCTCGCGGCACCCGGCACCCGCTTTACTGGTTGCTATCCTGGGGGTGAATGGGAGAGAGGAGTGCTACAAAAGACCCAACGGCCCCGGGTGCCGGAAGGCCTAGCTATGCTATCGCAGTACAGTCGCAGCAATAGCGGCAAGACGTCACGCCAAAGTCGCTGGGAATCAGCATCGCACTCGCACACCGTGAGATGCGAAAACAAAAGCAATAAAAAAAAATAGACATCAAAACATTATGCTAAGAATGTTTTTTTTTTCTTTTTGCTGAGTGTTTTTGGCATTGACAGTGCTACAATAAAACTTTGCTAAAGATTGTGTTTTCTTTTTTGTTTATTGTTTTTTTTTTAGTGCGCGTGCACTGGTATTTGGGTACTGTCGAGATCGGTTATAACGAAGTCGGTTATGACGAAATAGCGGCTGCAGCGAAGCGATCACAATCTCCCATTCCCTTTTGCACTTCGTTAACCGAAGTCGGTTATAACGAAATAGCGGATATAGCGAAATGATTTCCGATTCCCGTTGACTTCGTTATAACCGGCTCGACAGTACTACGAAAACCCCAAGCATAAAGCGGGTTGTTAATACTCTAGCATAGTTTTGTGGTTACGCCTCCGCTTCACACGAAGCCGACCCGGGTTTGATTCCCGCGGGCGGCAGGCAATCTTTCTTGAGGATTTGGCAACATCAACACGGACACCCTATGCTTACTACGCCAACTACAACGCCAATGACAACATCAACAACGGACGAAATTTCCAGCAGTGGGAAAAACCCGAAAACAGCTATCGCTGTAAAAAAAAAAAAAAAAAAAGATAAAGAGTATTAGAAAGTTTGAGGGAAAATCTTTAATCCGTGAGAAAACAAACCTTCCATGCCGGCTAGGGAGCACAGTTCTTCACGAAATCTGAGTCAGCTTGAAGGTTAAGAATTGATTTAAAGGGCAACTCCGCTTCATTTTTGATATTTAGAAAACTATGCAGCCCTCTTCAGTATCATATAGGAAGACCCCATGTCAAATATTACCATCTAATTCCGTCTATATATTTAATAAACTGGCCAGCAAACTTTCCAATGAGCCAAGTCACCGAAATCTGCCAACTCTACCGTGCAACGTGAGGCGCAATCGTCAGCGCAGTCAATGCGACGGAGTTGGAGCGGCCAACGTTGAACCACTACGTCAGAGGCATGACTACGTCATTCTCACGTTTTGTTTGTTTTTACTTCTCAGAGCGAAATTGAACGATGACGTCATGAGTTTCTCCTCCCGGTGTTGGCTCAAGGGCGTCCACGTGATCACCGTAACGCGGATGCTGCCCTGCGCGTTTATCGCTTGCATGTCCGGTTTCTCCGCTCCCCCTCTCCTCTTTCGTCTTCTCCCCTTCCCCCTCTCCCCCGGGCCATCACCGTCCACGCCATGCGAAGCGACCTGCCCGCATCGCGTGTCCTTTACCTTGCCCCCCGAACGTCACAAGACCACATGGTTCGACGTGACGTGGCCATGACTCTGATGACACGAGACCAATGTTACCTGACGCAACCGAAGTTTCGGTATCAGCTGATGTTTAAATTAAGATTACACAAATAATATTCCACATTTCGCGAATCCGAAGACGTAGAGCTGTTTAGTAGTGCTTTGTGAAATGAAATCACATGTAAGCCTAAATTTTTCGGAATTGAGCGGAGTTGCCCTTTAAGAGCTTCATAAAGCTGCCTGAAACTCTCGAGAAACACGAAACACGACAAACAGCCCCGATTCTGTGAGGAAGCATGAAGCAACCCAACAGAATTTGGAATTTGGAAGCTGTTCAAGAGACGAAGGGCTGCAAAGAAACAGAGCACGGACATACGCACCTTCTCCTGGTCCTCCCGACAGCTCGTCACATGGACCCGCTTGTTCTTGAGGTGATGCGGGGTGTCGCGCCGGTGCAAGCGGTTGTGGCGGTCTGCCGACTCCTCGCTGCCGTCGTGGGTGAAACCTACATGCTTGTCGTCCCCTGCGGCAACCCCGAGACACCCGGGTTTGTAGCACCAAACGTGGCGTACAAGCCAGTCTCGTGAGAAATGTGACACTTTACGCTCTAGCATTGGCTCGACCAACACGCAGGTCAAAGTCACATACCGTAAATTACTTTATTTGCGCGGGCTCAATGTTTCGTTAATTTTCCGAAGTGTGGTTCTGGAAACATGTCGCAATTTAGGGCGCTATGCTACGTATTCGTTACCATGGGCAGACATATTTGCGGGATAAATTTTTCGCAATATTCTCCGAGCCGCGCGCAGAAATTAGGTTTTCGCGACAATTTAGTTGTTTACAGTGAGCAATATAGCTTCGTAGGGACTGTACTACTTATACGACCAAGACGTCGAGCTGTCGCATGACACCGTGACGTCAAAGTGACGACACCTCACAATGTCACATGCACGCACACAACGTGTACCCAGCTTGTTCGCAACATAATCTGCACTTCTCCAAGTTTGTCAGGTATGGTTGAGACATTTTGTTCCTTTCGCCGGCCGTTTCTCACGCACAAGCTACCACCCCTGCAGCAAGCCAGACATTGTGTAATCAAACCCCACGCGTCAATTAGATGAGCGGAAGGCTGCCAACAGTGATGAAAGGCCCAATATATGCGTGGGTATCCGAGCCAAGAAGTACTTCCAAGTTTCCTGGCGGGCTGTACACTGCACCAGTTTTCCTTCCCCAAACTTTCCTTAAGAGAAGTGTCGATGAAATGGATGGCACAGTCTCTCTTCTGGCAGAGGATGCAAAGGACAGCCCCATAGTACAGTCTAAGCTCGTTATAACAGACCTGGTTACAACAGACATTTGGGTATAACATACCGATCTGTGAAGTTCGGTTGGTTTTCCGCTATGCACCATTGACTGAACTTCATATCTGCATACAACATACTCCTTTAACAACAGACCAAAATCTTGGTCAAAATCAAGGTCTGTTATAACGAGCTTAGACTGTATTATAGAGCAGCCCAGCTCAGCAGAGTGCATAAGGTTCACAAGAAAATGCCGTCGCATTTAAGGGCCAATGTTCAACCTCGGCTTTCTGCGAGGAAGAATATCCCCTTGGTGCCCTCCTCTCCTAAGCTGCAAGGGGAGCCGTGCTGGGGAAAGTTGAAAGGTGAAGAGGACACGGCAAACAGGGGAGCGAGAAGAAGTGGAAGGCGCCAAGTGTACATCGGCCTATAAGAGCGAGATTGGCCGGTCACCTTCTTCTCCCCTTCTTCGTCACTGGAGGACTCCGAACTGCTGCCGGTCCGGCCAGTAGCCACGCCGCCGTTCCGGGTGTTCCCAACGTGCTCCTCTTCCTGCTGCCGCAGATCCTCGTCCTCCGTGACCGCCGCCGTTCCATCCGTCTCCGCGTCGCTGACGCTCCGGGGACGGGGTTGGTCTCCGTCTGCGGGTGTAAGGACGCATCCGACGGGCCCCTCGGAATTCTCTCTCCACAGAACACCGTCATTTCGCAAACAAATTTGTATTTTCAACTCCGTTTCGTAATGCAACTTTTTAACGGCAGCTGCTTGAAATTGTCGGTCCCAAGGACCGATGATTCTAAACAGCTCGCCTAATTCCTACTAGAAAATGTCTAGAGAAATAAGTTTGGAAACAACTGAAGCCTCGTCTCAAATCCTCGCGGAAGAAATTCCTGAGAAATGCCTAGAATCGCCAAGGCAATAACCTTCTTTCCCAATTACTTCCGGAACAGACTCCTTATTCACCGTACGCCGAAGATGAATTTATCTGAGTTAATTAGAGGAAGACGGGTTAGCCTGAACATTCGGCGAAGCAAACAATTAATTATTCAACTGCCAGAATTTTCAAGAGGCAACGAGCGGGTGCTTGAGGCCAGGCAGCCAAGGGACGACCCTTTGTTCTCGCCCCAAAGGCGACTACAAAAATCAGCAGAACCCATCCTTTGGGAATGATTATCTACGTTAATGCGAATAGCATCAAACGGTGCGGAGTTATGCGCGTTCGTCAGGTGGCCGGCACACTCTAGATACGCCAGCCCACTCTTGAGGCGATTCTAAATTTGTTGACACTTTCACAGCCCTGCGCACGATCTCCGCAGCCCAGCACGTGCGTTTGTGTCACTTAGGAAGGCGAGCAAAGCACGCGCCATACGCACAAACACTCAAAATGGTACCGACCAGACTTTCTGGCGTCTCAGCTAGTCTCAACCAACGGTACTCTAAACGGTTGTTTATATCTTTACCATAGGACGCGCTTTACAGCGCTGTCACAGCTACCGGTGCGCGCGCGTTCCATGCACGAGGGCTCATTCCGCTCTCGTGAGGCTGAGTACGGCCGCTACATCACCCTCTCCCGAGCGCGGGAGAGGGTGAGCTAGGGGCCGTGCTAAGCCTCACGAGAGCGGAATGAGCCCTCGTGCATGGAACGCGCGCGATGGTAAAGATATAAACAAGTGTTTAGAGTGCGTGAATGACTGCCTTCATAGCTCTGTGGTTAGCGCGTCTGCCTGCTGATCAAAGGGTCAACGGCTCGAATCCCGCCGGCGCCGGTCTTTTTTATTTATTTATCGACCCGCGGCGTAAGAGGTTAGATAGCCAGATATATAGATAGATAGATAGATAGATAGATAGATAGATAGATAGATACATAGACGAAAAGTGCGTGAAGTATCCAAAGAATGCTATTCGCATTAATATTCGCATTAAAAAAGCAAACCGCAACCCTCTGTCCATCCGGCCATTAATCGTTAGGAATCTATCAACCCACGGTGCAACCACTTAACCGCTGCCAGTGCACTGAACCTTTAAAAAAAACACACTTTCTCAACACTAAATGCCTCTTGATTCTGGCGGGCGTCGTACCTCTGGTCTGGCATGGAGCCGTCTCGGTGGAGGACGTCGACTGCACCGATCCCGTGCTCGACCGATGCGGTCGAAAGCCGACCGCCTCTCCGTCCTGCGAAAACGAAGGCGTTCCAAGTCATGCGTCCGACCAGAAGAGACGTCGGCTCTTCCCAATCGATCTCTCGACGGTACTACGGGGCCTGGAACGTGTCTGCGACTGGTGCATTTAACTCCTCCTCAAATGTAGCCCCTCGACTTCCGCCCGACGACGTCCTGGAACTCTCGTACTGCGGCCTGCCGCGATCGTAGCGATGGCACGGTGGGAAAGGAGGATGCGGTGGATGACCGTTCTGCCGCGGGTCACTCTCCGGCTTCACGGTCCGTAAAGACTACGGCGGCTAGGAGTCGAGGCGGCGTGACAATGGCGACCCCGGTGTCTGCTCCTACTTTTTGCCAGAACTTGCACGACCGACCACCGGGATCGCGACGTTCGACAGCACGGCGTGCCGGCTCCAGGGTGACGTGGTTTGGTGGCCCTTCGGGACCGCTTTCGGTGCGTGGGCGGGACGGGACGCTGAACGGACCAGTGGGGGCGCGTTTCGGCCACGGTGACGGTACTTCTTACGAAGCAGAAGCTCGGATGCGGAGAGGAAAGGAAAAATTATGGGCAGATTCGTTCGACTAGACGCGATAATATGAGGTAGGTTTACAGAGAATGTCATTAGTGAAAAATTAAAAAACAAAATGAGACGTTTACAATTTTTTGAAACGGCGAATTAGAGCGCAGCTCTTGAGGAGGAGGAAGGGAGGATACGAAGGGGAGGGTATGCCCCTCTTCCTTCTCGGTAAATTTAGTGGGAAAATTTTACCCTCATGACTCACACTCACATGCGACATCCCACGTGGTCACGAGGGTAAATTTGGACGGAATATTTTTCCGTCAAATTTAGCGGAAAAGTTTTTCCGCTAAATTTAGGGGGGAATATTGGCGATGTTGGATGTGTGTGACGTGATGTCACACGTGACGTCATATATCATGTGTTTCCTGTAAGGAAGTCACACGTGACGTCACGAGGGTAACCCTCGTGACGTCACATGAAAGTAACCCTTATGACCCTCGTGAAGGTAACCTTCGTAACCCTCACGACAATAACCCTCGTGACGTTGCACATGATGTCACGTGTGATGTCATTAAGGTAAACGTCCCATAATGCAACGCGCAGTTACGCCGACGCTGACACCGATCCTCAAGCCGGAAACGGGTGCCCAAGAGCTACGCTCTAAAAGGAAATGGTATGGTTAATACACCGTGCGCATATAAAAGACAACGTCAAGGACAGCGTCTATGACGTCCAGGAAAACCTCAAGGATGACGTCAAGGACAACCTCTAGGACAACCTCCTCAAGTACGACCTCTAGGACGTCAATGACAACTTCTAGGAAGACGCCAAGGACGGCATCAAGGACGACCTCTAGGATGTCATCTTGGACCTCAAGGACAACGCCTAAAACATCAAAGACAGCATTTAGGATGACATCAAGGATGACGTCCTAGAAGACGACGTCAAGAATCATCTCTAGGACGACCTCGAAGACAACATCTAGGACAACCTCTAAGATGACGTTGAGCACGACGTCAAGGACGTCAGTTTACAGCAGCCTGAGCTACCGACGCTTACAAGCTTATTACGCGACCGACACTTATGCGAATGGAGCTTGTGCAATCGGCGCTTACGTGACCTTGATTACGCGACCTGGCACTTCAGCCACGAGCATTGTGAGCCCTTGATTACGCTACCTTGAGGACACAACCTTGAGCGTGCTTGGGCTCATAAAGCTACCACTTTAAAAAAAACGCCTGTCATCAGCTTGCCTCGTCCATGTGAGACGCCACGTGTCCGTCGATGTTCTTGGCCTTCTGCACAAACTTCTGGTGCCGCGCCTTCAGCTCCCTTGGGTGTGGAGTGTCGTGTCGGACGAACTGAGTCTGAAACAAAGAGTGGTACTTCGCACTTTCCTTCTGCTGCAATCTGGTGGCAGCCGCGGGTAACGGCCCCACCTGCAACGAGCAGACGTTGTTATACCGCAAAGAGAGGAACCACTAAATTTAGAGCAAGGCCTCGCTCGTGTAAAATTTAATCTATATAAGACTACTAGGGTTTGACTTTTTTTTTTCGATTTAAACCAACGAAAAACATATAAACATATGTTGAATTAATTTTTCAATATTGTTTTAACCAAGAAAGGTCAGTATCCTTTTTCGGTGAATAGTATGCGTACAGTCAGATAGTGTGCATTCTGTAAAGCGTGCAGACTACGGCAAACTGTGCCAAATGTTTGCAAAAAGTTTTTTTTTGATCGGCGCTCCGTGAAACATTTTGTAAAGTGCCACGCGAAAATGTGTCAAAGCGGCAGGGGTGGCCGGGTGTAGCAAGGTGGCTGCCCGGTGCAGCAAGATGGCCCACCTCGAGGTCCGGCTTTTCCTCCACGGCCTCCTCCACGAACTTGACGGCCGATGAACGGTTCTCCACTTTTTGGTCCCAGCTGAGTCGGCTGTCCTGCTCCGTGCTGTCACGCAGCAAGTTCTCTGCACACGTACCGCGTAAAGTCTTAATGAGGAAGTGGATATTATGCAACTTTAAATCACACTGACAGAGACCGGGGAGCACCCCATTCCTATGTGGCGCTCTCGCCGACACATGGGAATGGAACGCTCTGCCTGGAGAGATCGTCTGTGCCGCAAATGCGGAAACATTTTTCTTGTGTGGTCCTGGCTGAAAATGAAAAAACGCTGCGGCTTAGAAATTAAGAGTGTGTCTTGCAGAACTATGCTCCGTTGTTTTTATTATTTTGTTAAATCTTTTTTTTTATTTAAAACTTATTGCTTTTGTCGGCTCCTTTAGCTGAGAGCACAATGCTTCCAGGTAGCTGTGCTACACAGCTCAGTGGCTATAGTATGCAACTGCCACTGCACCGACCCAGGTTTGAGCCCCACGGGGGCATCATTTGTTATGTTGTTTTATGTGGGGCTTTTTAAACTATGTACAACATGTGCCCCCCCAAAAAAAGAAAAATGTAGTACACTGGTTTTTAATTGAAAAAATAAAATAAACATCGCCAAACGCTCATTCTCGCCCAAATGTAGTGCTAGAAGTCCGAACCAGACGCCAGAGTTTCAGTCCTTACCGTCTTCTTATAACAAAAGTTATAAGCGATTTTCTGAATTTTGCAATGGGAAAACGTTAACTGGTGCCATAGAGCTCCATGTATTCGAGAGCTCTGTCAGCCGCCATTTTCCCATTGAAAAATTTAATCGCGCTGCTTCTTAACAAGACAACGGTTAAAACTGAAACTTTGGTATCTGGTTCGAACCCTTAAAGCCAAAGCAGGAACCTGCATGCCACGAGACATTTCTCTGAGCTAACCACAAAACGCAGCTGCGTGTCAACGTGAGCCGCGCTACGTCAAACACCCGCTCACCCATGCTCTCCGTGTGGTCGTCCTGTTGCGGAAGCAGGAAGCACGTGAGCACTTTGTCGCCCGTCGTTTCGTCCAGGTCTGTCTGGAACTTGAGCATCGGCTGAGACTGCGAACGCGGCAAACAGAGGAATGTCGACACGGCGACGAAATGGAGGGAAGAGCTCGAGGCAGGATCGAGTGGCAAACACTGGATCCATTAAACTTGCCAGAACTACGAGGCCTAAAAATCGTCCCACTTGGAGTGTTTAGCGTCCTATTTTGCCTATACATCGAAAGAGACTCCAAAGTGGCAACAAACGACGTCAAGCACAGGTGTCGTGTACGGAGAAAGCAGGCCAGCACCTGCAACGTCCGATCGAACCAGATGCGCCGCTTCCCAAGCTGTGCAAACTCGTTCGGTCGCGGAAAGAAAGGGGGACGTGAAAGACAATACAGACGACACAGGCTTCCGTACTGTCTTTCATGTCCCACTTTCGTATCATAGACCTCAACGCGTTCAGCCATTCAAATGGTTCGGTCAATTTGGGCAAATCGAACAAACCCACTGTTTCTGTAAGACCAAGCTTCCTGGGCAGAAAGGAAGGAAGCAGTATCGTATCTCCTGCATAGCCGCTCACCTAAAAAGATATGCAGCGTCCAACAGTTTCAAAGCTTGCTTGTCGTGTTGCACAGCCCAAACTGTACTTGTGAAGCGGAGCCACATGTCGGCTAATTTCGAGGCCGACAAAGCCTCTCGCCCGTCTAAAGGACTGTGCCGCCAATCCGATTCTGACGAAAATCAGCGAGATGAGATTACCTGATTTTTAGCCAGCCAGAGTGCCTTCAGGTTCAAGGCAGTCACTGTCAAAGGCAGATGCTGCAATCTGAAAGACATAAAAAGGAATGTGTCGGCGAGCTTCGCAGTTTTCCGAGCGGTTTCCGATCCGTCGCAGTATGCTGCGGCTTATGGCTGTCTCTGCAAGTGTTAGAGCTTGCCCCACGTTTTTCTATACTCTCTCCTCAAAACACGCAAACAAATTTTTTTCCTTCGCAAAGGCAGCCAGAAATGTGCTGCCACACTGGGTGACATGCACCAAGAGTTGCAAGAAAGCCTGTTGAATTTGCTCACGATCAACGTAGAACTGCCTGGCTTAGACACAAAGGTATCTAAGCATTCATACTACTCCCGAACGTTCACCGGTTGAATATTCACTTGCTAAACACAAACAGAAACTTGGAAACATACGGTGAAACCTCTCCAACCAAAACAAGCACGACGCACACTTTGAGCATCTAATCAGCCCTTCTGTTTAGGGTGATGCCATTCCTCGTAGTACTTGATGCCAGCAGCACGTGCTCACGGGGAAAACACAAAGAGATAGCCAGAAACGAAATACCTCCGTAGCACAGCCAGCGCAGAGAGCTCGTGCTGGGAAACGCTCTTTCACGCGCTCCGGAGCAATGAAGAAAAAGAGGTGGCGTCTGACGTCACCTCCCTAAGCAAAGTGCACACGAAAGCAACCTATAGCCACCGACAACGTGAAAGCGACAGGGCGCCTTTTTCCAACCTCCGTGCTCCACCACGCAACCCTGCACCGGAGGCAGGATGGCTGAAGCTCCCTCCCCGCAGCTCTCATCCTGTCAGTGACTACGAGTCAAACCTAGGGAGGAGTCCATGTCGTGTTTGAGGGGCAGCTTTCCAAGGCAAACCAAAGCGAGGAAGGAATGTGCCCGTGTGGCTTTGGTTACGTTACTTCGCAACACTGGTCCCATTGGCACGCATTGTTTTCGTAAAAGTTCCCCGTCAGCTTGCAAAGCACCGATGCTACAGCCCACTTCCCCCGCTCTAGGAAAAGGTTACGTGAGCTCCACCCTGCCGGCAAAGGCTGGGGAGCTTAGAATGCGTCGAACACAAACAGCCACCTCGCAGAAACTGACACCCTGTGACTTGAGGTAATGAGATGTGGTCGCGTGATGTCAATTTCCCCGCTAAATTTAGTGGGGAAATCGACGTCGGGTGATTTGGTCGCATGATCTAAACTTGCCCTCTAAATTTAGTGGGGAAACTGATGTCTCATGACAAAAGTTTCCTCGCTAAATTGAGCAGGGAAATTGATGAGACGGCTTTTCATGCCGGTTCTTTGAGACTGTTTTTCGTGACGGTTCTTTGCAACTGTGACAGTTTTTTGCAACAAACAGTTCTTCACAACGGTTCTTTGCGACATTTCTTCATGATGGTTCTTTGTGATGTTCCTTTGTGACAGTTCTTTGGCACGTTTCTTTGTAACATTCATTTGCAACGTCCTTCTCGTAGAATTTGGCTGACAAAGCACGTGCTGCGTTAAAAGGCGGCAGCCGGCGGGACATACCTGTTGCCCGACACGTCGAGCACGTGCAGTCGCCTGAGCGTGCCGGTCTCCGGTGGCAGCTTCTGCAGGCAGTTCTCGCGCAGGGAAAGCACCCCGAGCCTGGCCAGCTGCCCTATCTGCGGGGGCAGCTCCGACAGCTGGTTGCAGTCCGCGTTCAGGTTGGTCAGGTTCACCAGCTGCCCCACGGACTCAGGAAGCTCCGTGAGTAGGTTGTCCGTCAGAATCAACTCCTGCAGGCTCTCGCAGTCCCCGATGGACGCAGGCAGGCTGCCCAGCCGGTTCTGGTCCACCTGGGGGTGGTCGACGGGCACGCGAGAGTCAGCCCGTGCGACTCGGGGTCAGGTCTGCGGGTTTTATGGGCCAAACCAACGAAGGGAATCCGGCACGCCACAGCGGAGGACTCGGGATTAATTTCGACCCCCTGGGGATCTTCTGATATGTAACCAAAAGGTTGATTGATAGCGCCTTTTTGCAATGAGCCTCCATCAGCTTGCGGGCCAGAAAGAAACCCACCGCAAAATCTCAAACAAAAACTTACACCCCAGCTTCCCAATCCTGTTTTTCTCACAAGAACACAAAAAATCGCAAGCAACACGGACATGGCACAAAAAAAAAAAAAAAGGTGCTCAATCCTTGCCAAGTAAGCACCATAGGCAAGATGAATAGAAAAAGCACTTGTCCAGCAAACAACATAGGCACAGTGAAACAGAAAAGCACTCAATCCTTGTCAGGCAAGCAACATAGGCACGATCAAAGGAAAAGGCACTCAATACTTGCCAAGCAAGCAACGTAGGCAATGAAAGGAAAAGGCACTCAATCCTTGCCAAGCAATCAACATAGGCATAATGAAAGGAAAAAACACTCAATCCTTGCCAAGCAAGCAACATAGGCCCGATAAAAAAGAAAAGGCACTCAATGCCCAATCCTCGGCAAAAAACTAAAACTGGTTCACGCACTTGCAACTGCTTACAAAGGGAAAAGGCGCTCCCAGACCTCACCCAGACTTTCCAAGACCCCCACCTTGAAGATGGTGAGCTTGCGCAGGCGACCCATCTCCTCCGGCAGCACTTCCAGGTAGTTCTGGGACAGGTGGAGGTCCGTCAGGGACTCCAGGTCACACAGCTCGTCCGGCAGAGAGCTCAGCTTGTTTTCAGAGACATCCAGGCACATGAGTCGCCTCAATTGCCCGATTTCCTGCACAGCAAAGATGGCCGGACCCCTGTGATTCCCTCTACGGAAGCGGAAAACAGGCACTTCGTGGTGTTTCCTTCTTGAGCTAGGGGACAGGCCATTATCAAAATTTTTGAATAATTGTACTTTCTCGTTTGGATTTTGTTTCACTCTCGGCAGATTAAAGAGCGAACTCCAAGGGACCGGAAGGAAGTCTTAATTCATCTGAAATTTCGCCATAGAGACGCTATACTATCAGCGCCGAAATGTCTCCTATCCGACGTCACTACCAAGATTTGCCTCGCTGTAACGTCACGAGTTGTCACCCTGGCTACTAGTCATTCGTTGTGGACGACAAGCTGAATATTGTGTGTAAAAATCATCTTGGAGCCGAGTACCATCTCCCGTAGCAGAGTTCCTCTAAAAGTTCTGTCTTCTGCAGACGAGGCGAGTGCCCAGTGTTCCCCATAATAAAGCATTTGATAACAATCTATACTATGCAGAATAACCCCGACAGCCCAGAGTAAAGTTTTACCTTGGGCAACGTAGAGAGCTCATTCGAGTCAAGCCAGAGCTCTTGTAAGCTGGACAGCTGGCCAATAACCACGGGCTGTAAAGAGACACAGGTGAATATTACAGAACAGCCCCTGCCTCCACGAAAACAAAATGTGATGCTCAATCTGTCCCCTCTCTTTTCCATATGACAGTGGTTCTCAAATAGGGTTCCGCAGACGCTTTGGGGTCCGCGAAGGCATTCTAGGGGCCCGCAAAGCGCTGCCTCAGCACTCAAGCCCGGCAATAAAAGTTGTCTTTTTTCAGGTTGAGAAGAAATGTTTCAGTTTTCAGGTGAATTTTCTCGTGTGTATGTCAATAAGAGGTCTACTTTACACTAGCCCTTAGTTATATTCATTTATTAAATCCTAATTATATTTACCTATACCTTTGCTACCCTCTCACCACGAACTGGGTCCTCCATCATCTCTGCCGATCCACAAGGGGTCCGCAAAACATCAATGGTCGAGAACCACTGCCATATGACATCAATATAACAACTCAATCTCATTTCCAGTAATGAGCTAAGATATTCTGCAATTCACAAAGGAATGGTGAAATGAATATCAGTTTAGTTTCGCAGTTCAAACACACAAAACATTGTCCCATATATCGGATAAAATGGCAACGAACTGGTCTTCCTTCCCCGGTTCAAGCACTCGTCCGTTTTGGACAACCCAGCCCTGCTCGTGGCTTAATTTGTGGCTCTGCCAACAGGTGGCAGCACTGACTCTTTAAAATTTGCTCCCATTCTTTCAGTGGCTAAAAAATTTGCTTTTGAAGGCAACAAATTTGATTCGAAGACAACAATTAAAGAAACACTGACACCCCCAAAAATGCTTTTTAATTTTTTGTCAGACGATTTAATATGGTGTCAGGAGACTACCCAATCAATATTTTGCTGCAGAGACCCCGTATATTTTTAGTAAGGCCAAAAGCTCAACTGCTCGAAACCGAAACCGAAACACGAGCACAAAGCTCATGGCCATATGTAACTACACCCGGCCGCAATTGGTTTTTTTTCCCGCTTCTTTGGCGTGTGAAGCAGACGATGGTGATGATGGATTTGCGTGCACCGTTTGTCATGCGATTGTTTCGCACTTATATCCCTTCCGCTCGATATTCTGCGCTTGAAGATTGATTTGGTGGTACATCAATAAACAATCCGTCACGCCCCGCCATCGCGTCGTCCAGCCCGGTACGTCACCACATTGAGAATGACATGCATGTGTACTTCCTGTGATCTGTGCAACTTTTTTTTTTTATTTACATATTTTTAGTTTTTTGGGGTCCACAAAAATAGGGTTCATATTCTTTTTTATATTTAATATTGAATGTGTGCCCTAATGACCCACGACTTTGAATATATTTGGTACGCATAGTTTGAATGCCACGTGACCATGGAAAAGAGAGTGAGCGTGACCAAAACTGGCCAGCTCTCAACCAACTGTTTCCAAACAGAAAGAAAAAAAAAAATTCGAGCAGCAAACTATGTTTTAGGTAGTTGACTCTTATAGGTCATGTTCAAATAAAAACCTCAGCAAGCATAAATACAATGAGCGTTCCTTTGTGCAGAAATCTGGTGTTTGTATTGGCTCGTCGGTTGCCCCTGTTTTATGTAATATATTTTTAGCGTCAATGGACAGGCGCATTTCATTATGCCTACCTGATTTGCATGTAGTTCAAGTTTTCAGATATGCTGACGATTATCTTTTAATTTTAGTCACAAATTCGGGTTTGGATGAGGTTATTGCAAGAATCGTCAAAGTTTTTAAAGAAGCGTCAGGTGGACTTAAGTTTACATGGGAAACGCCCGTGCCGAACTGCATTCGTTTTTTGGACCTTATGATCATGTTTTCCGAAGACCATGTTTGTTGAAAGCATAGCCCGCGTTCAAAGAAAAGCCTTGTTTCTTACAAAAGTGCACATTCCAAACTGGTCAAGAGAGGTATAGCGTTAACATGTCTTCAGGCAGCTCTTGCAAAAAGTTGCAAACACCAGATGGACAGCAGTATTGCTCAGCAAGTAAAAAGGTTAGAAAACCTAGGGTACCCACCTAACCTAGTTTCGAGCTGCTGTGAGAGCCCACTTCAAAAAATAAAAAGAACTAACTTACAAGGAGGCAGCCAGACAAATAAAGTTAAAAGACATGTACACATGATTCCTTATTGGCATAAAGTGTCACGCAACATTAAAAAGATAGCTAGCAGATACAATGTAAATGTTGTTTTCTCGGCCCCTTGCAAGCTCTCGAAAATCTGTCCGATGCTTACACGGCAGAAAAAAGCACTCTGCTCTAAGCAACACGCAGTACAGTACACTGAATGTGTGACCAATGTCGTATACGAGATACCATTAGGCTGTGGAAAAGTTTATATTGGACAAACCGGTCGCTGTTTTAACGATAGGGCACGGGAACATAATCTTTCTGTGCGCAATAACGCGGGGGGACACCTTGCCTTCAGCCTAAACAATACGTGAGAGACACTTGCCAACTTCCGGTTCTTTAGAACATTTTACTTCACACATGGAAGACAACGGTGATGATGTGCAGGTGAAAGCACTGTACTAGTCTACATCTAATTGTATACTACATCTGCCCGAGCGCATGTCCAGCAAAAACACAGTTTTTGCACGACGCAGCAAAAGAAACCAGAGGTGCCAAATGGCTGCAGATTGGCCAAACGTTGCTTACCCTTTAACAAATTGCCAGAAGCAAGATGACAAGCTGGGCAAGTTCGTTCACAACCAGACGGGCCAAAAGCGACAAAGCCAAATCACAAAAGACTGAAGAAAATGGGACATGGTGTTAAATGCCACGTCCTGTTGACCTCTGGCAATTTTGTCAGGTTTTTTTTTGCATTTTAACTTTCTAGATTTAGCAGTCTCACGTCGCCCTTATATACACCCTAGCAAAGAACCCCACGAAGGCATGCCAAGTTTACACGAAGTGTTATTGGAGACGGCTGTACGTTTGCCTCATACACTCGTTGCCACGCGAGGAATTTGTGGGCAACAAACGAGTCTGGGTTGGCCTTTATGAGATTTAAGTGAGTAAAAGTGAAACAGGATGCCTCACCAGTTCTTCAAAGTCGTTGCTCCCAAGGTCCAGCCGTTCTAACTTGACCAAAAAGGCGAAGGACAGAGGCAGGCCCTTGAGATAATTCTCCCTCAGTTCCAAGGACATCAGATTGGAGAGACTGCACACAGCACCAGAAACCCTTCCAAGTCTCTTCCAAGTGGGTCCCATCACCAGATGTCCAGCCCAGTCACAAACAATCGTCGTGTTTGACAAACTGATATATGTGTATCGTCAGTTTTTCCGAGCTCCCCATCCAGTAATGCATTCTCTGATGACTGAGGTAAATAAAATGATTTGAAATGAAATTGCACAGCAGGCACAAAATTGAAATGCAGATCGCTCTTGGCAATGCAAAATTACTGGAAATGCCCAAATTCGGTTATGTTCTAAAAAGACAGTTGAGCTATAAACCTGCTACAAATTAAACAGACATATAACTGTTAGGAAAGATACCCAAACCAAGACTATATTTTATTTTACATGTGGTATCAAAAGTACACGCACTAGATCATAACTAGGGTTCGGTGCATTCAGAGATCATTTTTTGTCAAATTCGGGGGTATTTTTTTAAGTTTTATCTTTTGTCGAAAATTCTCAGTTTATCGGAGTTTATATTTTGTTAGATTCCAAATTTTCCCAAATTCAAAATCGAATTTTTCAGTGTTTCCTTTTTCTATATATGTATAAATATTATTTGGGTGTAAACATCTGCCAGATATTTAAAAATGCACTTGCAGCAAATATTTTTTTACCTGGATTTGACATTGGCACCCTTGCCATTGGCAATACTAATCTGTCCCACAACAAAACTTGCAAACAAGTGCTGCTTTGATAAATGTCGATGCCTTAAAATCACTGAACTGCTGGAGGTAGTCGCTTCGAAACTCATTTTCATCCTCGCCTATACCATCTGTGGCTGCATAGGGTGGAGTGGTAAAGGGTGTAATAGGAAGCTTCAACTGCCCTCCCCCTCTCCCCCTTCTATGAAACCTCTATGGTTCATAGATTTCACTGCTACAAGAACACAACCCCTCATTCCTCCAAGAAGCACAAACAGTGTGGTTTAACTGGAAACCAAAACAGTGGCTTTTGTCATGACCCAGAGGTCCAATAGGCTGCTTCCTGAATGAACCCAGACAAGATAAACGGCAAGACCCTTTTTGTCAATGATAGGAAATTTGAAAGGAAACCGAGGTACATTTCCTCAGGACCACTGACCCTGTGCTCTGACCAAACTTAACCCCTTGCCTACTCATTTTTTTCTTCAAGGAACGCAGAGCAAAATTTTATTTTAAACGGGCAATTTGCATTAAAATAAGACAAGAACATTTGCTCAACTTCCAGGTGTCATATTTTGCTCTAAATCATGATTTCTGGTCTGAGTCCCACTGACGTGCAGACGCCGAAGTTGATGAAATGTTTGCAGGATTCACTTTGTTTTTATCACTCCTGTCACTGCCCACCAAACTATCGCCCGATTCCTAAAAATCGGAAAGGTTGAAAGATTTGTCGCCATATACGCCTGAGAATTAATCCCTTTCAAAAAGATTAGGCGTCTCCTTGTCGGATAGAGCGGACCTCTGCGCCAAAGCCACATTGTTTTAGCGCGACCGCTTACAAGTGACTGCTTTGTTCTTTCTTGGCTACATGGAGCGTTCTCTCTCTGTCAAACTGCAAAACAAACAGGCGAACAACCCAAGGTAAATGGAGCAACAGAGGTGGTTTGCCATCTGCCGGAGAGCGTGCTAAAGAAGCCTCGAAACCGACACGCGAGTCAGACTCGTGGTCGGGCTTTATGGTCCGTAAGGGTTCGGCACAAGTGACATTCGTTATTAGTTGGCAAGAGTTTAATACAATCTTTCTCTTTTGGCATTGAAATTTTTAGTTTATCGGATAAATCTGAACTGACAAAAAATTTACCGGTGAGTGTTTCTTTAGAGTTTTTCGGATTTATCTGAAAACACTGAATCTTAATCTTACCCTTCAATAAGCTTTGCTTGCGCAAGCAGCAAAAAAAAAAAGAAAGAGAGCACTATGTTTTAATTTTTACTTTTTTATTATTCTATGAAGCAGCATATGTACCGTGGTTTACACTGTACAAACTGACCTCCTCTAGAGAAAAATTATGACTAATCGTGAGAAAGGCAATAAAAACAATGCAATGCACTGACCCTCCGAAATCGTGAGGCAGTTGCGTCAAGGAAACATCGTTAAGGCCCAACACCGTCAAACTTCGCAGCTGCACAAACCCGGCCGGAAGTCTGGAACGAAACAAGCACCGTGAGAAAAAGAGCAGTCTAAGACAGAGGCTTCAAAAGCATTGGCCCCCTAAATTTCAGCGATGCTCACTTGGAAAGAGGATTGCTGCTAAAATCTGCACTTTGGAGTGACTTGAGGTACTTGATGTTTTCAGGAATTTCTTGAACATCTGCAAAGAAAAGACACTCTACATCAGCGGGCAACTATACTGCGGCAGTGGCTTCGCCACACGGCTTCGAACAAACTCAAAAATAAACTCAAATGGCGAATAGAAAGAAAGAAAGAAAAAAAAAGGAACGAGCAAACAATCAAAAGAGGAATAGTAGTGACGTAGGTGGCCAGTGTCGAAAAAAGGAGAGCCAGTCGACGATGGAATAACAAACAAACATCAAGGGAAACCCCTGGCTGCTAAAGCCTAGTCCAGTACCATCAGCAATCTTCGAAGGTAAACAGCAGAAGGCTCGCAAAACCTGGCATCTTAAAATAAAGAGCAACGCAACCCCAAAACAGCAATGGGCCGAGCTAAAATAAGAATGTAGAAAACAGACCAAAAAAAAAAAAAAGACTTCCAAATGTTCTGTTAAATTTTTCGTGGTCTTTAGTCGAAACCAAAGACCCACCCTCCCGTCCTGAAATCGTCCTGAAATCAAAATGCGTTACCCCGAATTAAAGAGAGCGCTCGTCTGTTTACAGCACGGCATACAAACCCCAATCCACAGACGGTCTAGAAGCCGCTTTTTTCCTCCTGCCGCCGCCGCCGCAACCGCAATGTTTACAGCGCATATCCACAGGCACACTAATTCCGCATCACCCTCGCAGAAATCCACATGCCCTATCCCTCAGAGCGCACAGCAGTGACTAACAATCGAGGAGACTGCACCACAACGAATGAGAGAGGGAAAGTTCCGAATCACAGCTGCGCGAGAGTTCTGTTTTTCTTTTTAATCAGTTTCTGCTCCGCTTTGCAGCACATGTGCCAGGAGACCTTGCCCCAATAAAGGGACGTCGTGGCAAAGCGGCGGGCGTCGCGTCAAGCACAATGTGCTTGCGCGTCGGACACCTCAATGAGGACGCCGCCCAAGCGTGTGACAGCTCATGATCGAAGTGACGATGCTATAACGGCAAGGATGCGCGAGGCTTCTCAATGCACATGTGCATTTGTCTCACTGAAGCTGATCTACATTTCTGAGAAAATAACCTGCTGCTGGTGCACATGGTTGAAGTTGGTTCCCATTTAGGAGAAGAGGAATATAGGTGGCTTGCTGTCGACGGTCAAATGTGGTTTGATGATTGGCAATGGGGCAATATAATACTTTAGAAGTTTACAGGTAAACCTACCAACTGAAGCCAAACATAGGTATATCATTCAACAAAATGGTGAGCAGGGCTAGTCCGTTCATTACATACTAAAAGATGGGGACAGAGTAAAATGACGACACAATGCGCCTTGTGTTGTCATCATCCTGATCTGTCGCCGTCTTTCGGCACATTTATGGCATACATCATCCAACATGTGACGTTGCTTAGATGAGTGCCACTGAAACCGCGGACAAGTCACAAAGGTAGCCGAAGCCGGTAGAAAGAACCCGAAAAGGAGCCTTCAAGAAGTCAGAGAGTGCCAGAAGACTTTTCACTGAGGAATTTCACTTTGTCGACCAAGAATTTAGGGGTCTTGGAGAAACGTTTCCCCGACAAACCGACATTGCAAGTTACAAGACTTTTGAAGACTTTTTGTTGGGCTCTAGCAATAGGAAACAATGTGGTGTTCCATTCTCCTGTCAATCAGAGTCTATGTTTGATCCTAAAGCCACTTACAGTTTATCGACTGGCTTTAATTTCCAGTTTGTTAGTACTTACAGGTGTTTCGATTTGGCTCCGGATGTGACTGGACTCAATGTATTCACTAGGCCGGCCCGGAACTATTAGACAGCGTGAGGCAACAGATCACCTATAGTGGGTGACAGGCTAAGAATTCAGTACAGCATGCACTTATTGCCTTTCACTGGGCTTTGGCTGCGTTTGCAACAAAGTGTTACCGAATGCGGAAAGCTCGCACTGGAGGCGGAGCGCTTGCTGAATTCTTAGCGGGCCACCAAAGTAGTTTTTGAAAAAAGAAAAACCAAGATTATATTGATATGCATTTGATTATTAAAAACAATTTTAAACATTGCAACGAGCCCAGTTTTTTTTCAATTTGGCGCAGAACCCAGAGAGTGTCAAATTGAAGTCGAGAAGCAATCACAAGCAATTGCTTCTCGAACGGCAAGAGGGCCAACCGACGGTGTGCTGACCTTCGAATGCATGCGATTCATGCACGAGAAGCGATCGCTCGCGATTGGCTGTCTCACGTCTTTTGATGCCCTCTAGCTTCTGCACCAAATGGCAGAAAAACGGGCGTGTCGCAATCTTCAATCACCTTTCAACGGGGAAATTGGATGCACGCAGATATAACCTTCAGGTTTTCAGAATCTTAGAGCCAACAAACTTTGTTGGGACCATATACAGACAATCTCAGAAACCACTTTAGTGAATCTTTAACCAGTTGCTGGCTCTAGACCTTTGCATCGCTTTTCACCCGGGCAAAAAATGCTGAGTGCATACTCAGAGCAACAGTGCATACTCAGAAGGCCTTCCACAGCCCAGCAGGCAAAGATAGAAGCACGCAGAAGGCGATTTTTGCAAAGTTCTATAGACACCACAAAAAAAGTGTCAAGGTGATTGAGTTTTGCCTTCACTCCGTGCCATAAATCCAGTTTCCTTCCCACATGCGACTCCTTATGGAATACAAGCAGCCATCTAACAGGTCATTCACACAAAGGTCAGAGCTGCTAAACAAAACAAAAAAGCTTAGAAAAATCTTGACATTAGCTGCCTTCCCACAATAAAAGGACCAGGTACTTCCGGACCCGACACCAGAGGGTGCGAAATTACAGTCGTAACGCACGGTACGCGTTAATGCGAGCCAATTACAACCTCGGTCTCACGCTGGCCATTTTTAAACGGAGGCCTCGAACATTCTTGTTTTTGAAGTAAACTTAGAAGAAGCTGCTATATGCATCGAGGTTGCAAAAGGATTATTATGTGCCTTTTACACAGAAGTATAGCAGAAACTTTAAATGTAAGGTTGAAATACCTTCAATAATTACTTTGCTATTATTAGTAATTTCACGAAAGAACAGGAAATAAGTGTGTTTGTTATTGGCTCGGTCAGATTGCAGGGGCTGGCACTTAAATAAAGGGCATCATGTGGTAGCTCCCGTTTTTTCTTTGTTTTCGTTTTCGATTTGTTTCCTTCGTTATATTCAAATATTCCTCAGACCCAAAATGAGAAATTAACTGGCAGGAACATTTCCGCTGCTCTTGCATTCAATAAATAAAATGAAAAAAAAAGGAAACATATTTTTTCGAAAAATAAAAAAGACTGCAGGTTGGCACTCCAGCTGAAGGAGAGAACACGACCCAAACAAAGGCAAACAAGCTAAAAAAAAATAATCTGCATACGCAACAAGGCTCAAAAGGCCACCACCATCAAGGGGCAAAGCAGCAAAAGGCGGCTTTTCCGGTCCGCGTCCCACGGACACTCGGGCGGCATCGGAGTGGATCGAGAGTCACGTGCGTGAACCAAGAAGACAACCGAATTTCCGGGTGCCTCGCGTGCGCTACATCGCCGCGGAGACGCCACCTTGCATTTTTTTTTTTTTCTTATCGCGCCGAGGTTCGCAAATGCGGTTAGCGGGGCTGTGGAGGTGAACCAGTGGGTGAACTACGCCTGATGGCTCCAGAGTTCCAAGCGCGAAGCCCCAGCACCGGTGTTGCCTTTCTAATGTGAGCTGTATCATAAGACAAAACCTGCGTCCTGCGCCTCCCTTTCCTCCTCCCCCCACCCAGAGCCGTGCCCCCACCCCCCTTTCCCCCAAATGGCATTGGATTGACAGATGACGCATAGGGTAGTGCCGCGGGGAAAAATGCTACAAAATAGCGTGATTCAGGATGGGGTTTTCTAGCATCTCCGAAGTGAACACCGCGCGAGCAGGGCTTAGGGGTTGGGGTTGTGTGGATACTTATGCAGCGTGTAGTTAGTCAGCCATTTCAAAGTTGCGACGAGTCACTCGCTGGCGAGCAGGGCTTCATTGCCCAGAGGCTGCCCAGAGGAATTGCACCGTGCCGCAAAAATGGCCCGACGTGAAGCACCACAAGACAGACGCGTGCGCATTCCGACAGACGCCACGACGGGCTGTCGCGAGCACTCGCTCCTTTTGTACGAGTTATGATAGCGAAGTCTTCGGAACCCCCTGCGCGGCCATCTTTGTCTACTGAGCCGTGGAACGCATTCTCTGAGAATGCGCAGAAGGAACTCTCTTCCGCGGGATGTCGGACGTGGAGCATGTGTCCGCACTTGATCGGCATTTTTAGCCTGGCTGCGCAAGCGATGTAAAGGTGTATATAACACTAGGGCTACAGCGTACTCGTGCCACTGCTTACGACGTAGTCTGTTCGAGACTCGGACTGACGCGAAGTCAAACCGGAGTACACGAACCGAAAAAACAAAACCGTAAATGGCTCCCGCGCGTGCAGCCAAGAGCACCGGCTGCACATGCGCATGAGTTCCGGCAAGGGAAGCGAACCAGGCACAACTCAACGGACACGCGTGTTAGATGGCCAAGTCTTCTGTGCGCTCATACACTTACGGAGGTCGGCATTCGACGAGGTAAACGACGACAAAGAGCTCGACGACGAAGCCGGCGACGACAAACGTAGGGAACGAAGTCCATGCCTCCTTCGACGTCGTCGCCGCCGCCGCCGGCGAATGCCAGGGTGGCGCGACGTCCCAGAACTGGCCCCGACATCTCCCATCCACCGCAAACCCGGCAGCACCGCAGTAAATATTCCACCAGGTTCCACTCCGCTCCGCCGAAGATAACACCTCACCCCACTCCAGAGTGCTTCACCTTCTTCCACAAAAGTTCACCTTCTTCAACGGAACAGAAAACAGGCAGGACAGCGCTTGTCCTGTCTGTTTCTTCTACCTCCGCCTCTTGTGCGCTGTTTATCACCATGAACTTCAGTCTCTTCAACAAGACTTCATTTTTTTCAACAGAGCTTCATCCTCTTCAACAGAACTTCACCCTCTTCAGAGACCTTCTCCCTTCAACAGAACTTCATCACAGTACAAGTTTCACCCCACTTCGGGGAACTTCTCCTTACACCACCGTATTTCACGTTATTCCACGAAACATAACCCTACACGCACAGGACTCATCAACACCACTTTGGCCTACACCAGCGAACTTCACCCCACAACACGGGATTCAAACCCTGCTCCGCAGCTTTCCTCCGCCAAATTTCAGCGTGCTCTTCCAGCTCAGTTCACCCTACTCCTCCACCGTGTCCCAGACGTCCACGACTTGCAGTCTGCAGAGCTGAGCGCAAACACCCCCCACCGCACAAACCGCACGCAGAAAAAAGCGGCAACCTCGGCCTACTCCGCATGCGGCGACGAACACCTGCCCCGAGCTTTTCTTTTCTTTTTCCCGCGTACCCCTGCTCGCTCTTTGCGTAGTAGCGGTCGACGCGTCCTCCAAAAAGCTGGACGGAGTTGCGAAACCCAGCGGCGGCTTGGCTGGCCCTCGGTAGCCCGGCGGCAAGCGAGGCGTTGAAGGAAGATGCACGACTTCGTTCGCGGCGCTCTTCCTGTTTGCTTTCTCACACGCCCCTCGGGCCAGTCCTCCAAGAAGCTCACGACTCCAAAGGAGCGAAAGTCTTCTTTCGCGTCTCTCGAAGCAACTTCGTGTGTTTGTGATGTCGCGAACCTGTCAGGTTCCACGTTTTCGACCCTTTAGCGTGATGTTCGACTGGTGCATCTCAAACACCCAAGACTTGTAAGGAGAAAAAAAAAAAAAAGTGGAAAACACACTGACACAGGTTTCAAACACAGATGCGTCGTTTAGACAGAGAGAGAGAGAGAGAGAGAGAGAGGCTTGCGAAGAGGAAATACTAACGTGGGTGCGTTAGTATTTCTCCCCCCTGGGAGGAGTGGAGGTCCCATTTTCTTGCTTATAAAGGCGACTGGTCACTACGGGCCTTCAGATGCAAGAAGTCTGCCGTCGTCCCAAGCCGCACAGACCATCGCCAACACACTCTTTCCCGTCGGTTTCGTAAAATTTTGCCAAAAGTTCGAAGGTTTACCGCATCAGTCGAACTTCAAGTTCCACAAAAGGCTCGCGTCATCCCTAGCTGTAGTCGTAGTCAAGCGTGCCTCAGCACACGGACACGTCCTCTGTATATCGAAGAGGCACGGTTCGCCGACGTCGTGTACACGCGCGAAGCCATCAATCAAAATTCGTCAGCGCTGCAACGTTCTTCGAGTCAGTTCTGACGACATCGATTCGACACGCTCTCGTTCCTCCAGCTACTAACCTCGCGTGACGCCGTCAGGACGACCCTTTAGAAACGCTCATCTGGACGAGCAAACAGGCATTCCCACTGATCACAGATTCAGAGTTGTCCCCAACATGAGCGAAGACTGCGAGCTTCGAGTTCAAGCTCGAAGAACTACCAGAACACGAGGGCTGTGACGTCCAAACGTAGTACCACGAGCGCCTACACATCTCGGGAGGTAGTACAAGAATATAGTAGGGAGGGATTGCTACAAAACTGCTCGTGCTCTGTTAGCGGAGATGAGCAGACGAGGGCGCGCTGGGACGCCAGAAGGCAGAGCTCCGGTTGGAATGATGATTGGGTAGACCTAAAGCTAACTGCCTTTGTCTCCACTGCACTCGATCGTCGAACGCGTTGGAACGACAAACGCCGGCGTTCGGCCGCTCGCATTCGAACGCATTCGACGAGTTCAGTAAGGGACAAAGGCAACTAGTTTCAGGTCTGCCCACTTTCGAACCAAGGCTCGGCGTCCTAAAGCGTTTTTTTTTTTTTTGTAAGCTCGTTATTTTGTTTGACAGCATTTAGTTTTGATTTGCATATACAACTACTTTAGGGCCACACCTGACCTAAAAAAGAAAATTAAAACGCCAACGTGCTGACAGTTTTTCATGGAACGCGAGCAAGCGCACTGTCGTTGTCCTGTCGCACAGTTCACTTCGTTCAAGAGGCATGCGGAAAGATATATCTTCGTGTGGCATTTTCTGCCTTGCGGACGAGTTTTATAGTTAAAAAAAAGTACTTGCATTTTAAAGTCATTTTCTGACGGCTAGATGCCCGAGCTCGTAGCTTTATTTTTGGCAGTCGCTCCTCCTGAGCGAGTGTTCGTGTAGCCGAGGTGCTTCCTTGAGCAAAG
The DNA here is from genome assembly GCA_037355805.1 of Ixodes ricinus. Lineage (NCBI taxonomy): Eukaryota > Metazoa > Arthropoda > Arachnida > Ixodida > Ixodidae > Ixodes > Ixodes ricinus. The sequence goes on along the minus strand of JAZHYW010032012.1, from coordinate 77,000 downwards.
AGCTCGCGCGTGTAGCGGCGGTATCTGCCGTTCAGGTTGATTTACACTAAGGGGCGAGACGCCAATATTCAGACGTCGCAGTACTCCGTGTAAAAGTTTGTCTCATCTTAGGATGGACTTAAGGCCAAAGCCACGGGCCGCCAGGTCCAATCACGTTCCACGCCAAACTATGATAAGCTTAACATTGATTAGGGGTGGACGAATAATGCTCCGAATCAAACAGACGCCGCGCCATTTGTATAGCTTCGCCACTGCAAAGTGCCTGTATGTCGTGACTTTCTTTACAATGTAAAATTGATGAGTCACTCAGTGCCATTCGATTCGAACCACCGTAATGCCGGTAAGTACACCTCGCCATTAGGGCTCATTTTTCGTCTTCTGCGCATGAGAAAGGAAGTAGCGGTGACGTCAGAACGCCGAGCCCTGATTGGCTGATCGCGGCCCCCTATCTGAGCGTCGTCTGCTCTTTGCAGCAGCGTCTGCTCGCAACGTCGTCTGCGTCTGTCTTACCTTTCCTGCGACTTTCGGAAGTGCAGGTCTTTACGAGCGAGCTCGACTTCGCCTTTCAGAAAGGCAGACGAAATAACTCGAGCGGTTCGTTGTTGTGTCGAACAACTAGCAGACACGCATCAAGGAGGAAGTCAAAGTACTCACTGGTGAGGTGTCCCGAGACGCGAGGTTTGTTTGCTGAGAACCGAGAGTGAGCGTGTTAGTGTCCGCAAGTTCCCTCCCAAATACTTTTCCCCCTTTCGTGTGCGGCAAGACCCGCCATTCTTTAACGGCGTCGGCGGGTTGGCGCAGTTAACGTCGTCTGCTTTACGTCTGCTAGTCAAAGCGATGGCTCCTTTAGCTTTCCTAGCGTCTGTCGGATATTCACCGCTTTTTCACCGGCGAGAGTCACCGTTGCCTCGGAAAACAAGGAGATGACAAGAGGAAGAGATTGACCTCTTAATCTAAAATTGAGGTCAGTGATCCGCAGTATAATACCGGGAAGGGTTCACGAGGGGTCGCGCGGGCATTCAGCTGTTCAGCCACGCCAGCCGGTCGTTGGGCAGACGGTCACCGAAGTCGGAGTGAGCTGCTAAGGCCTATCTGCCGAGGTTCGCTTGGTCGGTGTCGGTGGAATCGTGTGCCGGTGGAGCTTTTCCCGGGTGTTTGTGGATCCAGCGTTCACTTGTTCGTCGTGGTCAGGTTCAAGTACTTTTGCTTTTTTCTTGCTGCTTGAAGTCGGGACGCGAGAAAAGCGCACGTAGGAAAAATAAACGTCCGTTGGTCGTCGCGACCGCGACGCGTATCGGCCCATGCTGATTTGATCGTAGCAAGTGCGTAGCTTCGGAGCTGTCGTAGGATTTTGTCGCTAACCTGCACAAAATTACGAAAATTTCGGTTCGTGAATACTAATTTGTTTTTAGTTTTGTCTTACGCATATTTTTGGCGTAAGATCGTTTCGTGAATCTGGCCTCTCCACTTGCAAAAGTCGCAGGAAAAGTGAGACAGACGCAGACGTCGTTGCGAGCAGACGACGTTGCAAAGGAGCAGACGACGCTCAGATAGGGGACCGCGATCAGCCAATCAGGGCTCGGCGTTCTGACGTCACCGCTACCCCCTGCGCGAGAAGCAGACGAACTTGCCCTCCGCATTAGATCTGGAGGTTAAAAAAAAATTTGAAGAAGGAAAAGAAAAATCAGCAGAACCCATCCTTTGGGAATGATTATCTACGTTAATGCGAATAGCATCAAACGGTGCGGAGTTATGCGCGTTCGTCAGGTGGCCGGCACCTCTAGATACGCCAGCCCACTCTTGAGGCGATTCTAAATTTGTTGACACTTTCACAGCCCTGCGCACGATCTCCGCAGCCCAGCACGTGCGTTTGTGTCACTTAGGAAGGCGAGCAAAGCACGCGCCATACGCACAAACACTCAAAATGGTACCGACCAGACTTTCTGGCGTCTCAGCTAAACTAGGTGCCTTCATGTGCGCTTTGCTTGGGGTGATGACATCTGGCCATTTTGTTTCTAAAGTTTATTTTATTTTTGTTCTTAAGCGCGTGAAAGAGCGTGTCCCTGCACGCGCTCGTGGCATTGACTGTGCTACAGCGACATTTTGTTTCCTGCGATTTCTTTGTATTTTTTCCTGTGAGCGCGTGCTGTCGGCATCGGGTACTACAAACGATGGCATCACCCTAAACAGAGGAACATCGAGGCACTCTATACTTCGTTTCAGCTTGGGTCCAGACGCAGCCGATGCTACAAGCGCGAGCATGTGGCCCAGAACAGTGCTTGCACTGCACGAGCGCGCGTGCTTGGCAGGGATGCTGAAAGCCCGGAGCTCGCGCTTGTAGCTTTAGCTGCGTCTGGACCGAAGCTGAAACGAAGTATAGTCTCAACCAACGGTACTCTAAACGGTTGTTTATATCTTTACCATAGGACGCGCTTTACAGCGCTGTCGCAGCTACCGGTGCGCGCGCGTTCCAAGCACGAGGGCTCATTCCGCTCTCGTGCTAAGCCTCACGAGAGCGGAATGAGCCCTCGTGCATGGAACGCGCGCGATGGTAAAGATATAAACAAGTTTTTAGAGGTGCTTTGAATGACTGCCCTCATAGCTCTGTGGTTAGCGCGTCTGCCTGCTGATCAAAGGGTCAACGGTTCGAATCCCGCCGGCGCCGGTCTTTTTTATTTATTTATCGACCCGCGGCGTAAGAGGTTAGATAGCCAGATAGATAGATAGATAGATAGATAGATAGATAGATAGATAGACGAAAAGTGCGTGAAAAGTATCCAAAGAATGCTATTCGCATTAAAGAAAAGGTGCTCGAATCCTCCAAAGAGGCCACCAGAGGAATCCTTTAAAGAGGCCACCAGAGTATCGATGACGTCATGCACGGTACTTGTCTTCTATACTCCGTTTCATACTTAATATGCAACGCTGTCAAAGCTACTGGCGCGGGCGCGTGGCTTTGTCTATGGTTTCGTTCGCGCGAACGCGCGTTCAAATGATCAATGATATCAAGCCTCATGCTCGCGCCAGTAGCTTTGACAGCGTTGTACGCTAAGTGTGAAAAAGAGTATAGGTGCTATTGGGCGTGTTAAGTCCGCGCTCGTTTACTCCTACTCCGACGCTTCGAGTTTCATACTCCGAGCGCAGCAACTAAACGGAGCATAACGTACGGGAGCGCGACACACCGAAACTATCGACGAACCGCACGAGCTCCTTCCCACCGCGGTTATGACGAACCCGGCACCTCCTGGATACGGGTGGCAGAAGCCGAAAGTATTTCCCAGATAAAGTAATTAGGCCCGTGAGGAAATTAATCAAGGCCAGTGTGGAGCGGCAGGGTGAAAAGTAGACGGCGACGTTATGAAGTTTCTACGAACGTTTTAATATTCCTGAAAGGTTCGAAGACTCGCTTCGGAGCACGCACGCGGGAAGCTACCTTGGCCGATCTATTTATTGACCATGCATGCTGTTCATATTTAAAAGACAACATCCTTGAACCCGTCTCGTCGACGCAGGAAACCCTCAAACTTGTCAGCTATTTCGTGGCTCCGTCTTACAGCGCGAGACGGAAGCCGTCGATGTGCTACGCCGATACCGGCACACCGTCGTTCAATAGATAGCAGTCAATTTGTTTTCATGCGAGATGCATCAACATGCTGTTTCGGCTTTCCAAACGAAGAATCTTGATTCGCTGGGCCAGCGTTGGCTGGGCTAAGTATTCTAAAGAGGGCAGCGGTCCGACTGTCTTCTATCTCGACAACTTTTCCTGTCGCCGAGCTATCGGCACGCTACCGTTCGGTCGATCAATTCGTTTTCAGGCGAGACGCATGAACAAACCTTTCCGGCGACGACTAACTGATGATGTTAATGATGACGACGTTGATGATGTTTCCAATCTAAGTATCCTTAATTCGCTGGGCTAAGTAAGCATTATAAAAGGGACAGCGGTCCGAATGTCTCCTCACCTCGACAACCTTTCTGTCGCTGTGCTATCAAGCTCGATGCCGTTTGATACCGTACATGAATTTGACGCCAATTGCTGTCTTGGTTTTCAAACCAAATCGCCTTTACCTGCTGGATTAAGCACTAATCAAGTGAACAGGAGCAGCGATCCGGTTACGCCTTTCGTCTCGACGGTCCCAGCTACAGCGCAGCCATCTTGTATGTTTACGTGACGTCACATACTTGGTGCACGAAGAGCCTGCTCAAGTGTCAGTCTCCGACGGCACTCCTGTCCGTTTAGTGAAAGGAGCGCCAAACTCTCGCGCTTCAGAGCACAGACATAACGCGCCCATTGACAGAGGAGCATATAAAGGGCATGGCCTCCGAGACCTCGAGGATCTCGGAGGCCATGTACAGAGTCACACCATCGTCGTCGACCATCCGGCCACCCGACGGGACCGGAACGGAAGAGAGGAAAGGACCATCCAAAGACCCAAATGGAGTGCAGAGCGCATAGCGGTGCGGGTCACCGCTACCGCTGCTCCCGCCGTGGCCAGTTAAAAAAAACAAAAAAAAACGCGAGCTTCCCCTTCCCAAGGACCAGTCCGCCCCAGCGGTCGGCCCTAACAAGCAGCAGGACAAAGAAGCAGTCCAGCCGACGCCGCTTCCGGAATTGCGTGGGGTGAACCAGACAAGCCCTGAGAGATAACGTCTGCGGCCACGCGTGTGGGGGCCCGATCGAAACCAGCTCAGCACCAGCCTGGCTCGCCATCGCCTGACGCCAGAGAGAGCGTATTCAAGGGGTTATTTCGGTCTCGAATTCAAGCATGGCTGGCTACCCTGAATAACAATGAGAAAAATATCGTCTATTTCCCATCATCGCGGAGAGAGATGGAAGGGGAGGAAAAACAAAACTTCTTGCGGCTTGACTTCAGCTCCTACCAGGATGCCTGGCTAAACAGCGTGGTTAGCTATCAGCGCAGCAACTTAAACAGGATGGGTAGCTAACCAGCACGGCTAGCTAACGACTGAGCATGGCTACCTAATTAGCATGACTGGTCAACCAAGATAGCTAGCTAACCAGCATGGCTAGGTATAATGAGCCTACCTATACTTGCACAGGATGGCTAGCTAATGCGTGAGCATGGCTATCTAAAAAGGATAGCTGACTAACCAGCTGCCTAGCTAACCAGGATGACAAGGACGGCTGATCAACCAGGACGGCTGCCTAACCATGAAGGCTAGCTAATTAGCATGGCTACTTGAAAGAATGGCAAACTAACCAGGATTGCTAGCTACCCAGTTATATTAGTATTATTATTTGTCTATACTGCCAGCATTCACTTTGAACGCCAAAGCAGGGAGTCGTGCGAGTGTAACCGTGCACCATACCTAGGTAAGCATGGATAATTCCCACAACAGTGAATTAGCTACGCGACAAAGTTCAAGATGACTAGCTAAACAGATCTCTGACTAACCATAGTGCCTGGCCAACAAGGATGTCTAAGTAGTCAGCCTAGGTAACCAGGATGTCTGCCCAATCATGATGGCTAGCTGATCAGGATGTCTGGCCAACCAGGATGGCTACCTAACCAGGATGACCAGCTAACCAGCATGGCTGATCAACCAGGACGGCTGGCTAACCATAAAGACTAGCTAATGAGCATGGCTACCTAACCAGAAGGGCAGGCTAACCACGACTGCTAGCTACCCAAGATGACTAGCTAAACAGGATCTCTGACAAATCAGGATGTCTGGTCAACGAGAACTAATGCCTCGCCAACTAGGATGTCCGACTAATTAGCCTGCCTATCTAACCAGGATGTCTTCCTAACCATGATGGATGTCTGGGCAACCTGGATGGCTGATCAACCAGGACGGCTGGCTAACCATAAAGGCTAGTAATGAGCATGGTTACATACACAGAATGGATGGCTAACCAGCCTGCCTGGCCAACCAGGACTGCTAGCTACCCCCTATGACCAGCTAAACAGGATGTCTGATTAACAAGGATGTGTGGCTAACCAGAATGCTTGGCCAACAAGGATGCCTGCCTAACCAGGATGTCTGCCCAATTAGAGGCTCTAATCTGGACGAAACGGTACCGCCAGATTCCTCGCCGACTTCCTCGTCAAGTGTCCAAATTAGGGCCCCAGGATGGCTAGCTAATCAGGACGTCTGGCCAACCAGTATGGCTAACCAGCATGGATAGCTAATAAGATATACTACCAACAGTCGGTGACAGGTCAAGGACGAAGTGGAAGCTCCTCCCACCCCTTTCCACTTCAGCGGAGCGAACGGTGGAGAGGAGGTCGCCTCCTCTCCACCGTTCGCACTACTAAAGTGGAAAGAGGTGGGAGGAGCTTCCACTTCGCTCCTGACCTGTCACCGATTACAGCAGGATGGCTGGCTGACCAGTATGTCTCGTATAAGCAGCATCCAGACGCACAAAATACAAACAGGAACAAGCAAAAAATAACAAGTTTTACAAATAGCTTTTTGGCCGTCGCGAAGTAGTTCTTTGCGCAGTTATAGAGAAAAAAACGACGCTTCTTGCGTTCGAAACGTGTACGTTTTCATAAAGTAACAAACAACTGGTCTCTAATGGACATTCAATATTATAATTCGCAACATAAAGAGAGAAATCAATGACGTGCCGCAAAAGCCGTTTTTTTATTGAAAACGAGTATAGCAGCCATTGAAAGTAATTTGCTTTGAAATATCTACGTTAACCGTTTCTTTTTTAATAACTTGCAACTTTTCCTTATAAATAATTTGAAACTTTTCCTTTAAAGTGGTAACTGCAAAGAAAAAAAAGTGTATTTTTAAACAGCCTAATTAGGACAAGCATGTCACAAAACAATTTTTCAGCCAAAAACAAAACTTTTACAGCAATATTTATTGCGCAGGACTGATTTTAGTTTGCGGCTATTTCACCCGTTTTGAATCGCGCGCCACAAAGTTCCTATTACACGTCACAGAGTCTCGCTAGACGTCACGGAGTGACGTATACCAGCCACTCCGCGGGCGTCGAAAGAGCGGGAGTTTCAGAATGCGGAGAGGTTGGGACTCCGACTAAATTACGTCCTGTGGCGTAAATATTGCTAGAAAAAATTTGTTTTTCGCGGAAGATTTGTTTTGTGACATGCTTGTCCCAATTAGGCTGTTTAAAAAAAACACTTTTTTTTCTTTGCAGTTACCCTCTTAAACGGCGGGCGTTTGGTCTATCATTAGCTTTTTATTTTTTCTTAATAAAAAATAACTGCGTTTTCAGGATCTTGTCGCACTTCCCAAATGCGCCATTACAAGAAATAAAAAAATTAAAAAACGGTCGTAATATTTTGGCGCGCGGTGACGCCTTCGATACCATCCTAGCGTCACGCAAATGCCGGCACCATCAAGTGACGACATCGCACCTGAGTTAGTTGAGTCAGGCTCGCGCCACGGAACGCTCGGAGTGCGTGCACGCCCACATGACGTAACGTCGGTACGAGCAGAGGTAAGATCATTTCACAACTACACCGTATGCGGCGCGAAAGTTCGTCTGCTTCTTTCGTAGGCGTTGTGGTGACTTCAGAACGCCGAGCTTTGATTGGTTCCGATGGGAAGGATAGGGGGTAGACCTCAAGGCAGCTTGCTTTCAGGCCTACCCACTATCCTTCCAATCACACCCAATCAGAGCTTGGCGTTCTGACGTCTCCCTGACACGAAAGCAGGCCGTTTCACCTATCAGGAGGTTATAATGGGCAGGGTGGCGTCCCTATCCCCAATGCATGGAGCGAAGTGTAACGGAAGTAGAGCGTGGCTACAGGCCGCGACGGACATTTATTGACCAATGGGAAGCCTGGTGATGGGCGCCGCCATTAATTTCGGTGCAAACAACCCTCGACTTGCCATGGCATTTCCGTGGCAACGCGATTGTGTGCACCGAAAGTAATGGCGGCACTGTTATTTGAAGCAGCGCTTAACAGGAGACTTGCCCAAACCGGCCCATGGTCGGAATTGGATGAGATTATTATAAACGAACGCGCCTGGTTGCCCCGGCAGAAAGTAAGAAAGTGACTGAAGTTGAAACGCTCTGAACTGACGCACCGACTGGATGGTGTCGAACAGGCAGATTTTGAGCCAACGCTTGCCTGACCAGTAGGACTAGGAAGTCAGCGTGTAGCGGACGCTCTCGACACCGCGCGACCGCGCCTGGAGCGTCGTCTCGAACGAGTCGTGTGGCGCGGCACGGAAAGCGATCGGTCAGTCATCGCTGGCTGAACGCTGAAGGATCGTGGCTGACATGACGCTGTGGTATGTCGTGCTGAGAAAGGGCATCGCGGAGTTGAGAAAGCCATTACCGATTCTGCTTCGAGAAGATGTTGGTTTCACTCCGCCAGGAAGTGATGGGTTCGCATCAGGCATCTTTTGGTGCGCCGTCAGACTATCAAGCCAGCCGCGACAGCGAGCAGACGAAGCAGACCGCAGGCACGGAGCGAACGTAGCCTAAACCTAACGACCGGCGGAAGTGATGATGGGTAAAGTTGATCAAAAGTTTGGATGGTAGCGTCGGTGCCGCTGGGGCAGTCTGGGGTTGGGTTGTTCTTCCGGCGTCGCTGGGTATGGCGTCGCGCAGGTCTGCCTGTTCGCCGTCCTTGACTTCGTATAGAACGTTCGTTCTATCGTGGGTAACGCCATTTTGAATACTGCTGCCATCCGCCAGGCATCAGGTTCGTGACCAGGTGGTTCAGGCATTGGCAATTCTTATCTCTCCGGAAACCCGCTCCGCGTTCGATTATTACTGGTTAGGTGCTCAAAAGTGCTGGTATCCGACTTGGGGCGCGTCTTGCGTTCTTTATTGCCGCGGATGGCGCTGCTGGCATTCACCTGGAAAAGCGTTCGCGTTCGCGAAGCGGATCCACGCGCGTTCTCTAACCACCGGCGGCAGATCAAACGGTTGACGCGTTTCTGTAACCGCTTCGGGACCATTCTCGCCGCTGCAGACGCAAAGCGGCAACCAATCGAACGCGACGCTGAAGTGACGTCAGTGTCTTTCAAAACAAGATGGCACCTGTAGCTGGCCCAGGCGTCTAAGGCGCTGCACAGGCCCTGGCGTTACAGGAGACAAGTCAACGAGCTTCGCGATGTTCGTCGTCGCCCGGTCTGCGAAAAGATTTGACTCTCCGTAATCTTAACGGGCTTCGCACCGATGATTCGCGTTAGGTAAGAGTTTGTTTATTATTCCAGGTGCCAGCCAGAAGCTCGGCACCTTGCTGGTCTGCCCGTAGAACGTCGGAACCGCCTGATCGTAGAGATAATGACTTTGTGCCCAATAGATAATCGCGTAGATATTGAAAGCATTCAACTGTGCATGATCACGCCACGAAGGCCGATAGAGACGTCGTGAGCCCGATTGCTTAGCCAACGCAAAACCATGGGCAAAAACGAAGAAATTTTGTCACCAGCTCATTACATGGCAATTACTACTACCAAAAATAAAGGAGACATACTCAAAAGTAAGTGTACATTTGAACGATGCAGGAAGCCGTCCTTCTGGCGTTGTTCGGAAGCAATATCGAACAAACAGTAGACTCGATCGACGTTCGAGACGTCATACCCAGCCACCAACGATGCCGACCGGCTAGCACGAACACGATACCCCACACCACGGTCCACCGAAGGCTCTGGGTCCACCCGTTCGCTGAAAATGATGAGGCGAACAACGAGGAGAACCTGGCTTTTCTTTCTACGAAAAGAGGTCAGCTGTTCATGCCGGAAGGTCACTTCGAAGAAGAGTCAGGCATCCTGTTCGGTCAGCAGAAACGCCTGGCTGAGCTTTTCTTGCAGGCGAAGTCAGGGAGGCACAGGCGGTTTTGCGGGTCCATGTCTCTCTTTTTCGCCACCGAAACTCGTGATATTTTGAACATCCCGAAGAAAAATTTACCGGGTGCCATATTAGCAAGCTTTTGGCTTTGGATCGTAGTTAAGTGAATTTGGTTATGTAAACAAGGTTACCAAACACAACTCTCAAAAATCCTGGCCTGTGAAAACCTCAACGCCTCTCGCACTCAACCGCCAACCGCCTCCTGGGTGTGCTCTGAGCAGGGTCGCACACAGAGCCGCAGCTCATAAACGCCGCGAACGCGGAGACTTTCGCGGCGTTTGCGGGAACTTTTCTTCCTCCCATTATGACAAAATGCCTTATGGGGCGGAGGGGTGGGGAGGAGGCCCCAGCAAATTGGAAGATTTCGGGGGGGGGGGGGGGGGGTGCCCCATGACCCCCTTCCCCTCCCTCCCTCCCCTCCCCCTTCCCTTCCCTCCCCCCCCCCCCAAAAAAAAAGAAAAGCTCAAACTTTGTGATAATGCGACGCGAGGGGATTGGGATAGATCGCGAAAGTTTGAGAACATGGTGTCATCTGTATCAAAAGATTATTAAAAAAAACGAAATTTCTTTATGAGCCAACGTCCACCTAAGCCTAATACTCATTGACTCCCCCCCCCCAAAAAAAAAAAAAAGACACGGTGGGCGTCTGCAGCATATAATAAGGTGAAAAAGTCAGCAAGAAAGAAAACAATCTCTTCTTTCTTGCTGACAAGTGTTTTTCACTGATATATAAATCCCACAAGCATCCACAATGTCAGTTCTTGTTTTAAAATATTAGGCTTAGATAAACGTCAATTCATAAAGATTTTTTTTCTTTTTATTTTTTTGCAATTACTGTTTGATACAGGTAACGTCCCGTTCTCGAAACTGTCAGAGTTCTATCCCAACAGCTAGCGTCACATTCTCAATGAGTTTGGGCTGTCTGCTATGTATAGCTTATTTACCTGGGCGGAAAAACACGTCCAGGGGAAGAGATCGAGGAGTGAAGCTCCCCAGGGGCCACCTCAGGAGCTAACGCTGTGTGGCATACAAACCCTCCGATCGCAGTCATTAGTGCATTCGCTGCCATGGAAGACGACGACGCAAAGCTCGTGAAAGATGTGTAACACTATCCTTTTCTCCTAAACGCATCTCGCTAGAAGTAACCTAGTCCCCACTTGCGTTCGATGTCCTCGAAGTTCTCTTGGAAGGCAAAACAAGCGCATGCGTGTCACGCGCGTAAGTGCCGGACCAGCCGCGTCGTGTCGGCCGCGCAAGCTGGATCGTGCCTGGCCGGCGCGGCGTTCGTGTTTCTCCGAACGATTCCCAAAACACGCACTTCACTTTTCAGTTTCCCTGTCTCTTGCGACAATCACGGACGATATCGGCGAAAGCAAGCCGTGTCTCGTTGAAGGAGAGGACGTGCCCAACTGCGATTATGTCATCGAGTGCACCATTGCACCAGAGCCGACGGCGGACATGTTGTCCGCATCGTCGCGTACGTGCAGCAGTCCTACGCGCTGCATATACGCCGTTCAAAAGCATGATTCGAACACTGCGGTACGCAGCAAGTGCGCCCCGTATCGATGCGGCGTACGCTGGGCGAGTGCTAACGCCGGAGTTGTTTGCCATACAGCGATCGTTTGTGGTCATGATGATGATGATAATGAAACTGCGCCCCCTATAGTTCGATCAGCTATATAGTGTACGACCCAACGTTACTGGAGCAAGCTTGCTCCAGTAACGTTAATTACCCACTGATCTCTATGACTATTCGCTGGATCGCGTTTGCCCGCTCCGCTACCGTGTCACTGTGTAGCTCCGCGAAACGGCCACGGTCGGCCATCTTTTGGTAGAGTTATATCTAGCCACACCATAGTAGAGTGTGGTGGCACAATCTACCGCCTGTTGGATGGAACACGTTTTCCAGCCACAGCCGAAGGGTCGTAGGGCGACCTCGTGGAAGCCTTGGGAACAAATAAATATCTTTCACCGAGTGTATCCCTGCGCGCCAGGATAGCCACAAAACACTGAACACTTACCGATGCTAAGTTCTTGTCTTTACGCGATCGGGGCGATTTGAACAGCGCGTCGCACAACATGACGGCATAGTAGACCTTCCTCCATCGCATCCACCGACTTTCAAGAATCTGCTTCTTCGAGCGACTTCAATCAAGCACGAAATGTCACCCACGGTGCGGCGTACTAGACCCCACGGTTATTTTTTACGAAGTTATGCTGTCATGTACTTTTTCGTGAAGATTTGTGTATTTTGGTGTACCACAGTTTCCAAACCTCAATAAGGTTGCAGTATTGAATAAATAAATTGTAATACTGTGGCGCAATCTACACATTTTCCACCAACATCAGAAGGCCGGCAGCGCTGTGGCTGCAGGCTTTTATAAAATCCACAATAATAAATAAAAAGCAAAAAAAAACACGAATTGTACGGATAAAGTTTGTCCGGAAGGGTTAGCTATCCTAAAAAATTGCCACTTTTTTTTTTTCTATGTCGGGCATATGACAAATTAAAGTTTCCGTTTAGTTTGTCAAGGTTCCTGCAGTATAGCGGGTCAAACTGCTAAAATTAACTGTTGGGCTAGTTGGCTATACATTGTTAAAAATCAAAAGCGCAAACACCGAGGAAAAGAAGGGGGACAGGACAGAGCACTTACTCCAACTGGGTGTTTAAAGGGATACTTCAACGAAATTTGAAATATTCCCGTCGTGTTCAAAAATAGGTTGAATATGATCCACAATATCCGTAAATGACAATCGCACGTTTGTATTTTGATCCTGGTGGCTGTATTTTTCGTTATAAACGGCCCACTCTGGCAAGCGCTCGGAGAAGGCCCAGCGCAATCGTGACGTAGGTCGTCTCAAGACGAGCAAAGCTACGGCGAGGCTGACGTCGACAGAAGGGCCTAGTCGTTCCAGCCACCGAAGCGGCTGCTTTTGTACGAATTTTGAGTGACAGGTTAATCTTCTATAATCTTGTAGGGGACAATAGCGACTTCTGCGACACACAAAAAGGATTCTCGGAAAGAAGGGAGTTCCTCCTTCCCCCTTCTCTCGTCGTGGCCGGAGGTGAGACGATTTCCGTCACTAGCTGTCAAGGTTCCTAGACGAGCATTACAAACGAGGCGTTAGCGACATCCACCAGGTGCTCTTTGCTAATAGTTTAATTCGTTTTAAAATTCCTTTTCGAGACTTTTTTAACAAGATATTGGTATGTTCCATGTGATACTGCTCTTTTGGACACATAGAGACCAAAAAATGAGCGCCGAAATTTCGTTGTAGTATACCTTTAATGCATTCTCCGAGGAAGACATAAAAGAAAATGAAAAGTTTGCTAACTTCATTTTTGACCTGGGTTGCTTTTGTTTATGCTTCTAAATTTTGTTTTTTACTCTCTCTCTGACTTCTTTATTTGCTAGTGTAAAGGGGTGAAGTCGCATTTCATTTTCATTTCTTTAATGCATCTATAATCTATAACATTAATTTTCCTCCTCTTTCTAACTTCACAAATCCAGTTTCCTCTTTTATGTCTTCCTCGGGGAATGCATTAAACACCCAGTTGGAGTAAGCGCTCTGTCCTGTCCCCTCTTCTTTTCCTTGGTGTTCGCGCTTTTGATGTTTAACAGGGTCACTGTACTTCTGCGCCACGGCAAAAGTCACTGTTCCGGTTTCCAGTTCGGACCATGCCATACTATTTGTGCTTCTTGATAGGGGAAGGGTTGTGTTTTTATAACAGTGCAAACACCTGTGTAGACTTTAGTGAAGGGTAGCCGAAGCTTTTTTGCTTGCCAACGACTACGTTCAGGAGTTTGGCTATTTCAAATTTCGTCGGAAAACCATTTATCTTTACTAACATTTGAAAAAAAAAAAAATCGGCGTTAGTAGAATTTTAAAGAAATGGGAATCTAACAAAAATAACCTCCGAAAAACCCCGATTTTTCAGCGAAAAATAAACTCCGAAAAACATCCTCCGAACTTCACGAAAAAATAAACTCCGAAAACACGGGAATCACACTCAGAGAACTCTGTCCTGTCTCGTTCTTCTTCCCGTCTTTGTGTTCGCGCTATTTTACCTCCGTAGTACGTGCAGCGCCTCCTCCTGTTCACTGCCCCCGAGCGCTGCGCTTTGTAGCAGAAGTTGTGTCGCCCGCGCTCTCCCCCACCGCCTCCGAGGCACAACACACGTCGAGGCGGCAAGACCTCTCTCGCGAGCACGAGCAGGCGAGCCAGGAAGGAGAGACCGGCGGCAGCCGTGACCAAGCGCACCTGGAACACCCCGCTCGCTTCCTACACGCGGTCAGCTGACGGCACGTACCCCGCAGGAAGGGGGACCACCTGGTCGGGTTCGACTCTGCCACCTGCCCACACGCTCCCTTCGACCCCCCCACGAGAGGGAGGGTATACAACGCGCGACCTGGGACCTCGCGTCCTTCCAGGACACAGACAGACCCGACCACTTGCACGCACTGGTAGTGTGCCTCCATTTCGGAGTGTTTCCAACTGTGTACAGAAAGTTGAGGGTGCAACAAACGAGCTGGTGTAGATCAAGGGCGGATTTCTTGGCGTGAGGGAGGGGGTCTGCAGAGAGATTTAACGTCACGCGCGATGCGTTGCCCACATCTAGTTTGTTGATCGAACATTCGACATTTAACCAAAGAACTTTATCTTTCCCACAAAGCTAGCGCGCTTTTCTTTTTTTTTTTTCATAAAAAAAATTGCTTTTGAGGTATTCGGAGTTTTTTGTCATAGTCCCCGATTCGACTGAATTTCTAAACATACCAGCAAACATTGCTGAAATAGTAACCCAAATATTAAGCAAAAAAAAAGTATATATTGCAAAGTTATTAAATTAACAATTTTGGACCTCATCGTGTTTTTTTTTTTTTTTTTTTCATACTGAACAAGGAAAAAGTGACGTCAGCGGAAGGCAGGGGTTCACTCTTTGGACTGTACACTTTGTTCCCAACTGATTGCAAGCAGTTCCATTGTGTCAAATGAATGCTTTGGAAGCTCGCTCCAGTACCCACACAACAACAGGAAGCAAAATGCTCGGCATAGCGTGCCACCACGACCTGGAAGCCTGCCTTCCACTGAAGTCAGGGCACTGAAAAGCGCGGGTATATTTCAATGTTTATTTTTGGCATCATTTTCACTTTCCGGTTTCGCAATAACTATTCTGGACTTACTAAATGGCAAAACGGAAAGGGTAAAAAGCCGGTGGTTTCGAAAATATAGTTAGTTGGGGTACCTAAAAAGAAATCGCAGGAGGGATCCAATCATGGTCCCACTTCTGCAGAACACATAGTTGCTAATTATATCTTCGTTTGTGTGCAGTTTTGTCAATTGCTGCGCTACGCGGATCGTGTAAAATATTTCACGAGATTGAAGCCCATTGCGACAGTACAGAAATGCAGATTGGTATCGATGCAGTCAATATGTAGCGCACAAATAATAAATTTGAAAAAAAAAAGAAAAACTTAACGTTATCACGTTTAGTCGAAAACGTTTAATATATACATATCCTTAGACGCTTAACATGTCCGACATAGAAAGAGCACCTGTCATACGCGACCTCAGAGTGTTATGGGACTCCTCGCTTCAAATGGCCTTGCACGTTAATCCTGTGACGGCTTCGTCATTAATGAGGATGCTCGGCATGGGGTCAAGAATTACGCGCGAGTTTAAAATACTTTCATCTGCGCTTGTGCTGTCTAAAATTGCTTTGTCCACTCAAAATTGGAATTCGCTTGAGCTGCCTCGAATTAACTCAATTTTTCAAGATCCAAGCGTATTGAAAGCGTCCAAAGACGCTTTATTCGTTTAATTGATGACCGATACCTCCGAAAGAAATATTACCATGACAACAACTGGCTGCCGAGTAAAATAGCTATGCACGTTTGCACTTATTTGCATTATAATTTATGGACACCCTTTTCCGGAGCAAAAGATTCAATAGACACCTTCGTGCCTTTAATCTATTTTTCCTTCTAAAACTTTGGAATGTCAGACCTATAATAGAATACGTAAATGTTTGTGTCTGTTTCGTGTGTGCGTACGTTAACGCTTCGTCTGCGTCGTGGTGCACCACCGGGAGGAAGGCACGTTGCTGTCGGTGGGCATCGATACATAAACATAGTCTAGGGGGTTTTCGTAAGCGCGTTTCCAATTACTGGATCGGTGCCACCTGGTTTACGGGGGCGCGTTTCGCAACACTACGGTGCCTGCGACCGCGTCTCCGAAAGGTGTTTAGCGTCCATCGATGTGCGCTGCCCATACATCAAAAGTAGTCCCGACGTGGCAACAAATGACATCACAGAATCTGGAGCGTCGCGCTGTCGGACGTCGCGACCCTGGCGGTTGGTCGTAGAAACGCCGGAGAAAAGCGCGAGCGAACGCGAGTGGCGCTGTCGTCGCGGCGTCCCAACTCTGGTTGCCGAAGCTTCCGCGGACTGTCCCACCAGCAGAGAGCGACCTGCAGCCGAACAGGCGTCTGCTACGTCCACCTTCGCCGCTGTAACACCGCCAGGATCGTGACCGGCGACAGCGTGTTACTCTTATGACGTCAGAAGGCCGGAAGTCGAGGGGCCAGTTTTTTGCACACCGTTCGGAGACGCGTTCCGGGCGCCATAGCAACACAAACTGCGAGCAGGTGACGAAGGCGTCGATCGTCTGCAACGCCTCTCCCCTTCTTGCCACAACGCAACGCACGCGCACTTCGACCGATCTACGCGAGAAGGCGTCCGTCCATTACGTTGCCAACATCTCACCTTCGCAACGTGATGGCGGGTTGCGGTAGATCGTTTTCTTCTCCTCCGCTACGGTAACCGTAAAAAAAAAAAAAAAAAACGCCGCAGCTGCGCATGCGCGTTGTCAGCCTTTGTCTGCATACTTCGAGGTCTTGTGGCGGATTACGGAGCGCTATCCGGGTGCTTAGCGGGCTTCGGAAACGTCGCTAATGCCTCTCTCAAATCTAGGCTCCCCAGCACGCACTTTCGCCGGAGGCACCGCTCGAGGGGGGACCGGCCCGGAGGGCTACACGCGCGTCACATTGATCGGAAACGCTCAAAGGCATTGGCTAGAAGGGGGAAAGAAAGCTCGCTCTCTCTCTGCCGGGGTGCCACAGCGGGCACGCGATACTCCCCGTGAGTAGAAATGTTAGAAATGTAGAAACATGCGTAGAAATGTTGTGTGTGAAATGTTAGAAACATATCTACACAAAAGAAAGAACAGTTTAGAGAAGCATAAGGACCACATAACATCCCCGAAAAATATACCATAAATAATAAAAAAGCAAAAAAGAAAAAAAAAGGAAGAAGGGCGACGTGTTGTGCTAACAGTTCAGATACAAATGTCACACGACAAGCATCAAGACCTTAACTCAACGTTGCAGATGGCTGGTTCCTAAGCAAGAAAACATTATGCGGAACCAGTTCAAAAGACCTGGAAATGATAACTATACACGATAACGGGGTGTCTAGCAAATTATCATCTTGAAATTCCCGACTTTTCCAGGTTTTCTCTGACAATTTCAGGTGAAATTCCCTGACCACTGTAGAGGCGGTTAAGTATATAAGACTATTACAACACAAAGCCTTGAGCACTGTGATGATCATTTTGCACGGACTTATAAATCTAACCTGCATAATCCGAAATATACGAGTTCGTCCAGTCCAGATTAAACGAGCACTTTCTTGCCGCCGACATCGTCAGCGAAGAGCCCACTTCCGAGAACACGATTAAAACATGACGCTCAACCACCCACGTCAATAACCGAATGACAGCATGGCCGCCAGATGCACACTTTCGGATACTTTCGGCTTGGATTGCATTGGGGTCTGCGGCTTTTTAATTTGTTACTAAATCTAGTGGCTCTTACTGGATCAAGCCTAGTGTCGCGCCCTCAATCCAGATCCAATGCAAGGCTTGGACTGGATTCGTCGGCAGTTCCCCTTTGCGTCGGGTAGCACTCTACATCGGGTGACCAGAGCTCGCGTTCCGCTCTAAGCGGAATGTATTGCTCCATTTTTCTGCCCCCAAGTCCTCAAGTCTCTGCTCATGGCACTCGACGGCGTTTCCGGCTCATTTTCCCTGACTGGGCTCGCTTTTTGACAATATCCCTGACAATTCCCCGACTTTTCCTGGTAATTGAAATTTCCCAGACAATTCCCGGCTTTCCCGGTCGCTAGACACCCTGGAAAAGCATAATGATCACATAACACCCCGAAAAATATACCACAAATTGTAGAAGTAAAAAAAAAAAGAAAAAAAGAGAGAAGAGCTACGTGTTGTGGGAACAGTTCAGATAGAAATGTTACATGACAAGCATCAAAACCACAACTCAACGCTGCAGATAGCTGGTTCCTAAACAAGAAAACATGATTCGTGTCCAGTTCAGAAGACCTGGAAACGATAACTATACACGATAAAATAATAATAATAATAATAATATATCCTTAAAGATTGAACAGAATATATCAGTTAACTATACTCGTTTTCACTTCCAAGAAAAGGGAAGTTTTGCGCATTGTTTATACGCCGCGCTAAGTAGTTTTAACAAGATTTGGTTCTCAGAGGAAGAAACGATGCTTTTGGCTTTTAAAACGTGTACTTCTTGATAAGGTGAACGATATCTAATACAGAGTGCACCTACGTAGAGCTCATTTCTACGTCAAAAGGGCGAAATCAGTAAAGCTCCACGAGGAGCCAAACGTCTTATTACGGTTCTTGACGTGAAAACGAATATGGGAATTAGAAGAACAGAACCCGTGCAAACGCACCCGATTCAGTTAGAGAGAATCGATTCCCGAAAACTGCTTACCAATCCGCGCGTGGCGTTCTACAAGGTGCGCACTACCTTGATTAAGAATGGTCTACCCCAATACGGCCTTCGTAAGAGGCTGTACTTTCTTTCGTAATATTACAGTGGATTTTATTTAAAATCGGAGAAAAAAAAAAAGGGGGGGGGGGGGGGGAGGCTTTCGTGCCAAACCAACGAAAGTCATTGGGCACATTTCAGGGAAGGACCCGGGGAGGGGGTGTTGTTATTTCAGGGGATACTGGCGCCGACACTGTAATAAGCAATAATGGAAAACAGAGCGCGAATAGACAACGGAAGAACAATAACTTACAGGACTTCGTGCATTGTCTTTTCGCGCTGCTTTTCACTATCCTATCGTAGCCCAACTTTTCTTCCTTTAAAGTACAAGAATGATCAACATTAGATCATGAACCAGGACCATCAGTGACCGTTTCTTTGCCACTTTTATACCCGTCATTTCCCCTCCTTTTTCATTTCTTTTACCTTCCCTGTGCTATGCATTTGCTGGGGAACCTCAAGTAAAGCACGCACAAGTTCAGTTTTCTTCTCTTTTTTTGCTTTTCTCTTTTTACTACACGTACTAGGGCCATTCTATTTACAGCGCAACGCGCGATATGCTTAAACGGCACGGACAAACATCACGTACACTGCCGGACCGCGAGCCTGATTGTAAAGATAACAGCTCAGATCCGCGGGAAAAAAACAATTTTACTAAGCGGCAGAGATCAAACGATAAAAGTGCACGACTATGAATGCATTATAAAAAAAAAAAGAGAGAACGGTGCTTCGTAATACCCACGGCGTTACCGGTGAAACGTGAGATCATCGGTAAATCGGTTGGAGCTTGCTTCCCGGAAATACAGTACGTTTACCCAGTGTTGAAAAGAAGCTATTCAAGGTCACGTTATCGGCTGCTTCAGTTTCCGCACTGAAAAGTAGGGAAACACCTTTTATTATATTCTTTTTAATTCTTCGCCGTGCAAAAAAAAAAACATTATTATTTTTTTTTATTTTTTTTAACGTGAGCAAAACAAGAATATCTGAGACTGGTGCGGAAAAAAAAAAAAGAAGAAACTTTCAAGTCGAAGAAAAAGACAACAGTAGGGTCGCTAGACTCATCAAACAGAAAAGTTGAAGGGCCGAAGTTAGCGGAGCGTGCTGGTTCCATCACGCGACTTTTGTGATGCCCAGCCATAAAAGAGAAAAATATTAAGTCTGTCGCATGCGATTTGGGTGGTTGGTTGTATAGAATGTGGCCGTAGCGTTGCACTCGCTTCCGTCCTGTAGGGTCTGCCTAAAGCGAAGCGAAGGCAAGGCTGGCGGGGCCGAGGAGCAGACGACGGACCGCGATCAGCCCGCCAGAAAGTTTTATCAGACAAAACTCGAGAGAACTGCGCTCACTCCGTCTGGTAGGTTTAACTGGAGTACCTGTAACAGTATACAGTAACAGGCTCCGCAAGCGAAGCGTATACAGTTACTATAAGTTTAACGAGAGCAACGTGAAGGCAAGATCGGCGAGACCCTGACGGGCGGACGATGGACCACGACGAAAAGGCGAGCCGAGCCGCTGAGGAGTTTGAGTAAACGAAAGTGTCGTTGCCGAGACCCGGACTTCGCAGGCTGCAGAAAGAAAAACCTTCCGTGGGGTGTTTGGTTCACCGGCATGAACCCTGTTGGATTACGTCCTGAGCTTCGCAGTAACGTGAACTGATAAGCGGTTCTCTGAGACTTCCGAGAGCCACAGGAGCTGCTCAAACGATTGATTTCGGCCCTTTGTTGCAACAGTGACTGGACTTCATCGAAGTGGAGTTTCGTTCGCGTCAAATCTGATCACTTCCGACAGTCGTGCCACGTATATATAGATGTGTTCCTTGCCAAGACAAATTGAGTTGGCCTAACACGAAGTTTAGCGGCTTTGGCTACATGTATAGGCTATTCCCTCCAGCCATTCGGCGGTTTGTTGCGCGACCATCTGGAAACACTGAGAAGCACTCGAACAACTTTTTTCGGCAAAATCAATTTTCATTCGTTTTCATCACCCCCTCGAAAGCTAAGGAGGAAGAGATCAGCCAAGTAGAAGCTTCTGAAAGCGCCGCTGTGTCTTCTCAAAAAAAAAAAAAAAAAAAAAAGCCTGAGTACATGAAGGAATGCTGCGATGTCTGGAGGTACAAATTTACCACGACTAATGATATTTCGTGAAGTGTCGTGTACGAAATGGTAGTTACTGTGTGCCGTGTTTCCTGCGTTTGGGTACGATAACTCTCTCTTGTCTCACACCTTTTGTTTTGGACTGACTATTATAAAAGCATTATTGATGTTACTGAGCAGTACCATGGTCTGATGGCGTGCATAGCATCTGAGGTGAAGATAAGGTTTCATTCGTCAGTTTGAATCTCCCCGTAACACTTCCCCTCGCCAGATATTGCATTGACCGCGGTTTTGACCTGATGAACTCATTTTTGCGAAACGTATGCGAGGCGTAAAGCCTACATAATATATATCTCATCGTAAAAATGGAAGTGATGTGAAATAACAAAGAATATTGAGTATTATGTGATTATTTGGGCAGGCGAGGGAAATTTTGACTTTCTGTGTTGGCAGCCCTGGTCCCAGATGTGCCACGATCCGTCGCTTTGGAAGATTATAGATTAACCCGTCACTCAAAATTCATACGGAAGCCGTTTCCCCTCCCCCTCCCTCTCTCTTTTGTGGTGGTGCGCAATGGATTATGTGACGTCAGTGCGAAGCATGTAATACCGATTGTAATAATAATAATAAAAAATTTGAGCCCCCCTTTTATTTTAACAAATTTTTACGTGTGATAGTGGCGAAACGCCGTGTGCTCGTAGCCGGACCACAAATTCGAAAGAAAATAAAAATCGACGCGTACACGTCCGTGACCAAACCACATCACGCAGCAAGGCCGAGAACGGCTCAAAGTTCGCCCTAGATGTGCCCCCAACGAGAGAGAGATAGAGGAGCAACAAGACTGATGGTTCGTGCACCCATCCCTCCCCACACCACGCGGACATTCCATCGCGTGATAGCAGCTAGCCGCGATCGACGATATGATAAAAAAAAAAAAATACGCCCGGGAACACCCCCTCCTTCGTGGGCCAAGCCTCGTCATAAAGCAGCGCTTCTCGGAGATAGAAACGCGGCCCTGTTGGCTCGGCGCCACCACCATCGCGATTCCTGTCTTATCAATTCCCGCGGTGAGTTCAATGCATATATAAACAAGTCACGCGTACGACTTGCTCGCTTGAAAGAAAAAAAAAAAAAAGAGCCGCGACCCTCACAACCCTCCCTTTGCCTTTTCATGGCGAGAAATGTCCCCATTCAATCCGTCCTCCTGATGTGCAGTCACGGAGATCCAACACAGACGTTTGATGCACGATGCTTATACGTAAATTCTACGGGCGTTCTCGCACAACGACTGTTAAGTAGTGGACTGCTGGGCTAGTTGATTGATCGATACAATGAAAAACAGCGAAATGGGCGAAGACGGTGGAAGCTGCCCTCTACTGTCGTTAATATGATTATTATTCCCCGACTTTGTTTAGTCTATTTTGTGCTTTTTTTATTATTATTATGCCGTATAACGACGAATACCAGCTTGTTTCATCAATACAACCACAATGATCGCGTTTTTTTTGTGTGTGTGTGTGTTTCTTTTTGTCCGTGTAATACCTCAATAACTCTCATACATCGTGAATTATCAAGTAGCAATAAAAATGAACGCGGAGAAATCAGGAACTTTCAACAAACACAGTGAAAGCTACATCCCCAATAAGCTACTGGCACAACAAACGGCTAAAAAATAAATAAAAGATGAACAAATTACAAGAGGAAGAACTATGCGGGAGCTGGCCAGAAAACACACAATCTAAACCCCGAGACTAAAAAACTAAAATAACGGACAACTTACATTGCTTGTGCTCGAGACCACCTCATGAGTGACAGTCAATTTTCCCAACGAGACGGGGGCTCCTTTCTAAGTTCTCCCATTATTTTCCGGTTTCTTTTACAGTGTTCGCGAGAGCAGACAACTCGAGAAAAGAACATCTGAATTCCACAAAGCTCCTCCCCGGCGAAACGACAGCTGCTACTCCGCGCTTCTATTTCGGAACCTTCCCGTACTACGAGCTTCTGCCACTTCCGCGCGCGCGGCGTCGAGTACACGTGAAGGAATACGAATAAAGAGCGTCCATTGCGAGTCACCTTCGCCGTCATGCCAAGGCGTTCCGGAGCGGACGTGCGAAACATGACAAGTGTAAGGGGATTCACCCAACTAAAGCCTCTGGGCTTGTGCCAATCCGTGGATACGCGTCTAGGAATTTCACTACGCACAATATTTTCCAAGCCCAGTCCCGCACGCTTTAGAATGCAGATATGGCCGCAAAGCAATCCAGTGCAGTACAGAGTGCGTGCAATTCTCCTTTACTGACTACACAAAGATAATGGATCAGATTACTCATTACCCATCTCCCTTCACTAGTGTAAGCTTGTCGCTGCATTTCTTGTTTTACAATTTTTACTTAAATTGCATTACTATCACATTAGTGTGCGTTTTGTTTTCTTATTGAGGGCTGGACTTGCTGCAATGCTTCGGGCCTTTCTGTGTACAAAAAACTGGATAGACACAACTTTTTTTTTATGCTGTGTCATGCAGACATAGAAATAAGTTGCAAAACCGTACAAAGTCCTAAGCTATTAACTTACTTAGACCACTGATCCTGCAAGTAAAGACCCCCCCCCCCCTTTTTTGTGATGATTACTGCCGTAAATAAACGAGCCAAGGAATGGGCGATGAAAACTCATGCTGCGCTGCACATTCACGATGAGAAGCTCGCTAGGAGTACTTCTATTTCCTTTTTTTGTGATGATTACTGCCGTGAATAAACGAGCCAAGGAATGGGTGATGAAAACTCTGAAAAGCTCGCTAGGAGTACTTCTATTTTCCTCACTATAAGTAGTGCACGTGCACTGCTACCCAAGCGGTTATGTTTTAATTTTTGTCGTGCACAGAAACTTGGCATTGCAAGTACTTGCACCAGCAGAGGAAGTTGAAGTATCCTCACTGTAGGTTGTGAAAAAATTATACCAGGCAGCAATACCCAGAAATCTCGCAGCAAATGTATTCAATTTTCAGTGCAACTTGGCAAACGGAAAGGGTTAAGGCCTTGGTGGACCAGCAGAGCATCAGATTGATGCATGTGACAGTGCCCTCCTCCTGTGGAGAACTGTCAGATGTTTCGTACAGTCACCTTGATTGGAACACAAGGGTAGTAGCGTTCGCCTTTTGCCAAGTTATAGATTGTACAATTTCGCTGCTTAAAGGGCAACTCCGCTCAATTCCGAAAAATGTAGGCTTACATGCGATTCCATTTCACAAAGTACTACTCAACAGCTCTACGTCTTCGGATTCGCGAAATGTTGAATATTATTTGTGTAATCTTAATATAAACATCAGCTGATACCGAAACCGAAACTTCGGTTGCGTCAGGCAACATTGGTCTCGTGTCCTCAGAGTCATGGCCACGTCACGTCGAACCACGTGGTCTTGTGACGTTCGTAGGGGCGAGGTACAGGACACGCGACGCGGGCAGGTCGCTTCGCATGGCGTGGATGGTGATGGCCCGGGAGAGAGGGGGAAGGGGAGAACACGAAAGAGGAGAGGGGGGAGCGGAGAAACCGGACATGCGATAAACGCGCAGGGCAGCGCAAACTAGCGCATCCGCGTTACGGTGATCACGTGGACGCCGTAGAGCCAACACCGGGAGGAGAAACTCATGACGTCATCGTTCAATTTCGCTCTGAGAAATAAAAACAACCAAAACGTGAGAATGACGTAGTCATGCCTTTGGCGTAGTGGTTCAACGTTGGCCGCTCCAACCCCGTCGCATTGACTGCGCTGACGATTGCGCCTCACGTCGCACGCTAGAGTTGGCAGATTTCGGCGACTTGGCTCGTTTGAAAGTTTGCTGGCCAGTTTATTAAACATATAGACGGAATTGGATCGTAATATTTGGCATGGGGTCTTCCTATGTGATACTGAAGAGGGCTGCATAGTTTTCTAAATATCAAAAATGAAGCGGAGTTGCCCTTTAAGAGAGCAAATGTTTTCATAGCTATTCATTTTAAACAAGCAGCCCAAACTTCCAGAAACTACAGAAATTGTGGGATGTGCTGACAAATCGTGCTGTTTAACTTTCCAAAACAACAAAGTCATAGACAATTTTATAAGTGGGAGAAGCAATGATAAAGAAAAAAGCCACTTGGCTAAAGTAGTATTGACTTTTCTTTTTCAATTAGATTTCTTCCTGACCATCAATCACCATCATGCCCTTGTGCACTGAAATGTTTTCACAAATTTACTGAAAAGCAGCCCTAATTTTGCACAAAGAAAATGACAATGATGCAATATTTAACGGGGGGGGGGGGGCTCTGAAGCAAGCTTTCAAAAACTTGCTGGACCTTTCCCCAATATCAAAAGTCTATCACACTTTTGGCGTGCACATCCAAATTTTTATTCAATTTAATTAATATGGGGAGGCAAAAGTTGAAAGGTTCCTCAAGTTTGTATGGTGGGTTCTGTCACAATTTTGATACCTTGACAATTTAAACAATTTTCTCATTCACGCCGTAATAGCACTGTAAATGCTGTATCGGTGGCTATTGAATAAGGCCCCTGCCCTACCAACCGTCAATGAACCCACAATTAGGAAAATTGCCACCAACGATCTCACAGCTCTAGCTTTTCCTAATAGCTGATGAGTCAATGACACTTAACTAAATGGTACATAAGTTGCCAATGAGTTAATACTAATAAATTACTGCATATTCCCGTGTTCAAGGCACGAAAACAGTTTTGGCAATATACACGGATGCCGTGTACAGAACATTTTCTCATGTTGTGGTTCAGTCGACCTCTCCATGTCCACCTGGCAAACGGCATGAGACCCCTAGCTGACAGCTCCTTTTTAAACTCCATACAGGAACGTAAGACAGCATGTTTTCCACTGGTTCATGTTATGAATGTAACTTGTTACTGCACAAAATTACTTACATTCAGGTAGATGCGGTAGATGTCGTTTGGCACTAGCAGTCATAGCAAAGGAAACATACTACAAGAATAGCCTACACCTTTCAATACATAAAACTACATTCAACAATATGAAGTGCCCGTGATTCTTCAGGTGGGACAGTATATCCTACCTATTTGATGCCAAACACAATTTCTCTGTGGTTATGAGTGTGCAACAGATTGTGAATAGGGTAGCTGCTAAAACCTCCAAGCAAGAACAGCAGAAAATTCTTGCAGGGACATGCTGGGATCTACAGGATACAAGTAGGCTTGTAGCCTTTCCTCAAGGACCATCTTCAAACCTCCATCATTGCGAAAGGCCAAAGGCATCCAATGGTTAAAACTAGGTTTTTTTGAGGGCAGAGCAATACAAGCAGGGAACACCTAATATAAACACCCGAGCAGGTTCCACAAAGGTAAACTTTCCTTGCAGTTTCAACTACCTGTGTATGTTGTTGCTTGGGTTAAATGGTTCATGCTATTGCCACCGTGCCCTTCACAACCCTTTTTTTAAAAAAATAGAACTACACATTGTTCAACATAATGACAAGCAAAGCCACTCTTCGGTGCCACTTTGGCAGTCAACATTGCAGAAAGATCGTGATAATTCGTCAGAGGCATTATTCCTTACTGATTTCAGAATGCAGAATGATAGCACCGAACTTTAGACCTTTGCCCAGCTCTTCTTGCTACCATGCTAGTGACGCGCTGCCTTGAAACGATGATCCCTTGCCAGTGTATCCACTAGTCAATCTTTCAGCATTTTCCGATCAAATGTGAGTTTGGCATTAGTTTTAGTTCATTTAATTTTTTCTTCTTCATACGAGCACGGCAGAGCAAGTGTTGTGTTATCCCGCGTGAACGAGTCGAAAACAAGATCGGAGAAATTACCGACTGCTCCAGCGCGAGACGAAATTGGGTGCGGCACACGCAGGGGCTTAACTGCGGTTGCTTGTTTTGAACTCTCACTACATTCTTTTTTTTTTCTTTTTCAGTTCCCCAAATACACGATCACAAAAAAAAAGGAAAAAAACATGCGCAACAAAGGATGACACCGCCACGTCAAAAGCCCACGAATTCCACAAACACCGGCTGTCACGGAGCTTTTTCTTTTTTTTTTTCCTTCTTTTTGTCAAAAAAGGTGTGTTTGTATGGTAGTATTGTCTGCAACACGTAATAAACACGGCAACAGCCGATTTCCTTCGTCCTATGATCGCTTACATCCTCTGTTGGAAGCGTTGGAGGACGTAAGCATTCCACACCCTTGAAGGAATTCGTTCGCCTCCTATCAGGTGCATGGTGTTGATAAGAGATTCTTTTCGCCTGTGACCTTCCAGACGCAACTCAAAAGTATTACTTTTTTTTTTTTTATCGATCGGGGTTTGCATTAGTTTTAGCGATTTGTTCACGAGGGAGCGTATCACGGGTGTTCACGAAGACACAAGCGCTCCAACCGTTCGTGAGTTCTTACCATTTTTGCTCACGTCTAAATCCACCAGGTTCATCAAGCTGGAAATTTCGGGCGGGAGCAGGGATATTTCATTGTCGTTCACGCTCAACCTGCGCAACTTCGTGAGGCGGAAAAGACCCTGCAAAAGGGGAAAAAACGCCTTAAAAATGAGACGTAAGCCTAGTGGGGCGGTTAGGCTTAGTGAGCACGGCACCGTCGGCGAAGAGAGTCCGAGGCGTGGACACGCTCGATCTCTGAACTTACCCGGGGCAGGTCGCGGATGTGGTTGGCATCTAGGAGCAATTCCTCTAACGTCCGTGTGTATCTGAGCACATCGTCTGGCACGTTAAAAAGGTTGCTGTGCCGCTTGTCAATGTACTCGACTTGGCGATTGCAGCCGCGGAACAGGGGGATACAGCGAAACATCGCTCCTCAGGATCCGGCACAGCCCGACATGGCACAATCGCGCACACACGCGCGCGCAACACACGTCAACGGGCACGCACGATCACCGGCGGTTCGCTGGACGACACGGCCACAACGCTGGGCTAGGATAGCACCGTGGAACACATCACATTCTTGGGCACCAGACACCACAACATAAACCGAACACGGGACGACGGACGACGGCTCGACTGTGACGTCAGCGGTCGGCGATGCCGGCTTGTTCTTCCAGGGCCGTCACGCGCAGCTGAGCCACTGAGCAACAAAAATGCGAAACCGAAACGGCGATCACGACCAACGGGGCGCCACTAGACGGTCGCGTTTAACGCGAGAGTCTGCCCCCAGGGCCGCTAGTGCAGCATAGCCTCCCCGGAAAATTCTCATCTGTAACACGAAACATATGCGCATACACAGATCAGTTATAAATACATAATTAGAGATAAAAAAAACAAAATTTTGGATGTCCTCATAAGTACATATGCAATGGATGGGTGGATGGATGGATGAATACGGCTGAGCCCTTTGGATCGGGCGGTAGCTTACGCTACCTAGCCAATTTGTCTTACCATTTAAGCTTAGAATATTTAAATGTGAAAACTATATACACTCCACACTGAACAGCATTGCTGAACAGAGAGTGAGGCTATAAAACCCCCTTGACATCAGTTAATAATATGCAAAATGTAGAGCGCCATCTAGTATCGCGCCAGGAACTACGTCCGCCATATTGGTAGTGCCGAGAAAACGAAACCAGCGACCCGACCGGCAGAGACCCGATGTAAACAAGTGACTGCGCTTCGTGCGAGAAATGCGATGCCAACGCGCTGCTGCGTTCCGCGGCGTATGCAGCGATAAACCTTCGATGTGTGCGTGACGTAAACGTGAACAGGGTTCACAATGTTCTTATTTTTTATTTGTTACTCGAGACGCAGCTTTTGACAAAGGGGTCGACGCAGACACTGCCTTTGACAAAAACAATCGGTGACAACGGCAAGAAACATGCGGACGTTTTCACGCGGCGTGAAGCCATTGACAACTGTTGAACGGCTCTATTCCACAAAGTTATACTTTTATGCACGTTGGAGTGTCGGCTTGCGTTTTTCTTGGTGCGCTAGCAGCTCGATGTATGCGGACGAGACCAAAACTGTTAACCGAGGCAAAAAGGTGACAGCTTTAATAATCTGCACCACCAACCATAATTGAAGATACGTATGGTTAACAGTGAACAACAAACGCTTCGACTTAGGTTCATCGCAGTGGCTAAAACCTACGTTGCGGCCGTCAAATGGAGCAACACGGGCGGTTCCGACTTCGTTTCACAGTGTCTTTTTTTTTCTCTCTTTTTTAGTTGCATTTGAGGTAAGAATTTTGTTTAGTGCAAAGGAGCTCGGGAGTCAGTTTCGAGAAAGTCAGTGCAGCATTTCTACCAGGGTCGAACAAATTCTTATTAACAGCGCAACATTCGTCAGCTGTGCTTGAAGTCAATGCCATCTGTAACCAAATTGAGTTCTTTGCAACGCCTGAAAAACATTGCCTAAAGCGTTTCATTTAGAAAAACACACACAAAAATAACTTCCGCCTGTTAAAAAAGAAAAAAAGCTCGGGGTACACCTAAGCACTTCTTATGAGTAGTGAATGCGAAAGCATAGAAGCCCCTCCGACGATGTGGATGCTAGAGGTGGCGCCATGTTCGTCGGCGGCGAGACGAGCAGAAGCACCGCCGACGATGTGGATGATGGAGGCGTGGTCGACGGCGAGACGAGCAGAAGCCCCCGACCGCGCGCCACTGTGTCCGTTTTAACCGGCGCGGGGCCCGTAGTGGCATGGGGTTGCGGCGATTAGCTTTATCGGCACGCTGGCGGGGCCTAGGTGGCCTAGGCTAGGGGTGTCGCGAACTTTTGTCGAACCAGATTTTTAGGTCGAACTTTCGGGGTTCGACTGGATCAGGCTCGGTTCGACGAACCTTCGAACTTTTCACCAGATTCGACCGGTTCGACTTTATGGACAGTGTGGCCAGACCTTAAATACAAGCATGTCTAGGTTTAGATAATTTTTTTTTTATAAAAAGGGTTATTTTACTTAGTAAACAGTTGCGAAATAAAAAAAAAACTAATTTTAATCACTGAAGAAGTAAATAACTTAATTTTTTGTACTGTATTAACTGAAATAACCAATCAGCAATACCCTTACTTTATTTCTTAGCCATTACCATCCAATCCGAAGCCAACTGGCCAGCCTGTCGCGCATGCGCACAGGAGTCGAACCTCAATACAAGGTTCGTCGAATTTTCCACTAAAAGTTCGAAAAAGTCGAACCTGGTCGAACTCGAACCTCGGCCGGTTCGCGACACCCCTAGCCTAGGCCAATCGGCACCAGAACCGTTTATGGGGAGAGTTTGGTCAGTCTATGATCTCGCGCCGCCGTAAAGCTCTCCTCCCGAGCGAGCCAATCAGCACGCGGCGCAGAGCGAAAGGCATGAGCGCATGCGCGTGAACTCCCGGCTGCAGCTGAGTGGGGAGGGCCGCCATCTTCGTTCATTCTCCCGGCGGAATGCATGGGATCGGCACCTAAATCTCGATTATTTCCTTTTATATCGCTGGCTATGGCAAGAAAATGATATACTGTTATTCCTCGGTGGGTTAAAAAGCTAATAAATGAAGTTTTCTCCACGTATGGCCACACACTTTTATTCAGGCGAAAAGAAGTCGGCCCGTAGCAGACGACGCGTAGCCTCAGCAGTGCCCTTCTCCGACCAGTCTCCGACAGCGTTGCGAAAAAATGGCGGTCGTCTCCTCTCTGCTCTCTTCTTTCTCTCTCGCTCCTTCGGCGCTCTCCTCCCTTTCATATACTTTTCTCCTCTCCGGCACCCAAGGAGGGAAGTACTAGGAGAGGGGCACGTTGCAATATTGGTGAAGCCTAGTCATAAAAAGTTTAAACGATTTCGTGCCCAGCGTGACCGCGGATCTCTCTGGCGATTGGTGCGCGTGACATGTCACGTGCGAGATGGATGGTTGATTGTAGGAGGATCCTTGCAGGCTTGCGCGCGTTCCGTCCGGTAGGTTTTATCAGATCGAAGGCTAGACTGTGGTGTATTCTAGTACACCATAACTAGACGAAGGCTAGCTACGGTCACGTGATGTGGTCACGTTGGCGTGGTAAGTGGGGAGAGTAAGGAGGAAAATGAGAAAGAGGCGAGGCGTCAAGGGAGCATGGCTTGTGGAGGCTACGCCGCTGACGTCATGCCCTCTCCTACCCTTCTATTCTCCATGCCGGCACCATTGTCGCCACACCCACTGGCCAAACTCTCCCAATATACGGCTCTGGGCTGGATGATGGATGGATGGATGAATACGGCTGAGCCCTTTGGATCGGGCGGTAGCTTACGCCACCTAGCCAATTTGTCTTACCATTTAAGCTTAGAATATTTAAATGTGAAAACTATATACACTCCGCACTGAACAGAAAGTGAGGCTATAAAACCCCTTGCCATCAGTCAATAAGAAAATACCTAGTTTTCTCGTGCTTTCTGCCACCATTCACTTAATCTTTGCTTGGTAATCTCTACTGTCTTGTAATCCACTTTTCCTTCGCTGTCTCTAAAACCCAATGACTTTATTAAATCTATGTTGTCTTCGGTAGGCATAGGGTGAAGCCCTTTACAGTAGAGTATCAAGTGCTCAGCCGTCTCGTCCACCTCTCCACAAGCAGCGCACACTGTATCCATTTCCTGGTACTTCGCTCTGTATGTTCTGGTTCGCAAAACACCTGTCCTTGCCTCAAACAACAATGAGCTTCCCTAGAATTATCATAAATGCTTTCTTTGGCAATAACTGTTTTGTTTAATCTATAGCTTTCCAGAGCCCTCTTTGTCTGCATTCCCTCTAGCCACCGATCTCTTTCTGTGGCCTTAACTTTCTTCTTAACGGAGACCTGCTCTTCCGTAACCCCACTATAGCCTAAAAACTTTCCTCTTAATTTCCTAGTGCGCTGTCTCCACTTTGTGTCTATACTCCTCATGTATAAAAAGCTGAAAACCTTTCGTGCCCATTGCTCCCTATCCATTTGCCTCAACCGATCCTCAAATTCTATCTTGCTCGCACCTTCCCTGCCCTCAAATGACGCCCATCCCATGTCTCCTTGCACTCCCTGGTTTGGTGTTTTGCAATGTGCCCCCAAAGCCAGCCTACCTACTCCGCGCTGTTTTATTTCTAGTCTTGCATGCACTTCGGATTTCATGCATAGCACTGCGTTTCCAAAAGTTAAACCAGGCACCATGACCCCTTTCCAAATCTCTCTCACCACCTCATACCTGTTATAATTCCAAAGTGCTCTATTTTTCATTACAGCTGCATTTCTGTTGCCCTTACCTATTATATACTTTTCATGCTCACTGAGATATGCTGCACCATCACATATCCATACTCCTAGATACTTGTATTTACTAGCTCTCTCCACTGTAATATTCTGTATCTTCAGCCTCTCAACTTCATCATTATTAAAAATCATGACTGCTGATTTTTCACTACTGAATTCTAAACCTAATTCCTCCCCTTCCCTACCACAGATGCTCATTAATTCCTGTAAATCTATCCTGTTGTTAGCCATTAGTACGATATCATCTGCATACATCAATCCCGGTAAGGATTGCTGAATTTTTTGGCCTAGCTTACTGTACGAAAGGTCGAATCCAAGCCCACTCTTCTCTAGTCTATCCTCCAATCCTCTCAGATACAACATAAACAGCAAAGGCGATAACGGGCACCCCTGCCTAAGGCCTCGTCCTATCTCTATTTCCCCCGTTGCCTTTCCTTCCCATGTTATAATCACCTTATTATCTTTGTAAATGTTCCTCAATATTGCTGTTAGTCCTTCATCTAGGTTTAAGCTCTCCACTATATGTCCCACAGATTCCTTTGGTTCACATTGTCATAGGCACCCTTGATATCCAGAAACGCCAGCCAGAGCTGTCTGTTTTCTTTTTGCGCTATTTCTATACACTGTGTTAGAGAAAATATATTGTCCTCCAACCTTCTTTGTTTCCGAAACCCGTTCTGTAACTCGCCCAGTATGCCCTCACAATCTACCCATTCCTCCAGTCGGTTCTTTATAATCTGCATTACCAACCTGTAAATAACTGGTGTCACGGTTATGGGACGATAATTCCTAATATCAGACTTATCTCCCTTTCCCTTATATATCATACTCATCCTACTAAGCCTCCATGCATCTGGAATATTTCCTTTTGTTATCATAGTGCTCACTACCTCCCTTAGTTTTGCCTTAGATTTAGGACCCAAATTCTTCACCAGCTTGATTGGGATACCATCTGTGCCTGTTGACGTGCCACTAGGGACTCTTCGTTCCGCCTTTTCCCATTCTCTTTGTCCAAAATCCGCGATGTCACAAGCTGGACTGTTACTTCCTTCGGTTCTCGTATCTTCCACATGTACCTGTTCCCGAAATTTCTCCTCCATCACTGCTCCTATAAATCGTATCGCATCATCTCCCTCTAATTGATCTCCCTGATCCGAGAGTATGAACATCTGTCTAGCTTGCGTCGTTTTACCGAGTGAGTTCAAGTGCTCCCAAAACTTCTTGGCTGCGTTTCTATCTTTCTTGCTTACATTACTCATCCATTCTACACCCTTTCTCTGAATTTTCGCATTGATTAAACTGGATGCCTCTCGGCGACATGTTATAAAAGTGTCCCATCTTCTTTTTATTTCCGTTTCTGACTCCCCACTACGCTTGGAATACCTGTGTTCTCTAGAGGCTTCCTGACGTTTTTGTAATGCTTGCTTCACTTCTTTGTCCCACCAGCTTTTTGGTCTATGTCCTTGCTTCCCTTTTCGTTTACTCTTAACTTTGTCTAGTTCCAGAACAAAAAGTCTAGTTAGGCTCTCGTAGGTCCAATCTGTATACCGTTGCCCTGAAACTGCTTCCTCTATTCTTTCAGCAACTATTTCCAACTCTTTGTCGCTGCAGAGAGTTTGCTTTGAATTATGTTGTGTAGGTTCAGCATTTACTTCTCTGGCAAAATTCAGCTTAATACGTTTGTGATCACTACCAAGACTTTTGGAACCTTCTTCATCTATTTTCATTACTTGTAACTTACCATATATTTTGTGTGACATGAGTACGTAATCTATAGTTGAATGTAGATTGCCAGTTTCCCACGTTATGTGCCCGTCACACTTCTGACTGGTATTACATAAAACTAAGTCATGCTTTTCCACCAGTTCTAGTAATAAGCTTCCAGTTGAGTCCGTATATCCATCCAGACCCTCGATATGGGCATTCATGTCTCCCATAATAATAATTTCAGAGCCTTCCCCTAGCTTACTAATGTCTCTTCCGACCGCCGCCGCCAGATGGGGCGGCACGGACACGCAGCCCCATCTGGCGGCGGTCGTTGAAACTGACGCACGCAACGGCCAATGGGAGCCTCGTCGCCGCGCGCCAGCCAATGGGACCTTTGGGATCAAGGAAACTAGGTGCCGTTTTCGCGCTTCAAACTGATGACGTCGGCTCGCTCCATGGCACAGTTAATGCTTTCGCATTAAAAATTACCGCTTAACAGTACACCTTCATGCGCACTCGCATCAAAAAAAGAATTAAAAGTGTCCTCAAAGATGAAAGGCATGACGGCTTAGTCCTTTTTTCATGTTGGGTGATCGGAAGTCAGAAAAAAACAAAGTTTCCAAATCGCACTTAGGAAATGCTGAGAAACCAGAACTCAAGATACTTGACGCTACCAAGATGGCCGCGTGCACAGTGCTGCCAGACCAAGGTGGATGTAACCCCAGACCACCAAGCAGCATCTCACAGTCTTGGATTGAAAGGAAGCTGAAACACTCTTGAAAGAAAAACGAGTTAGAGGTGAATTTTGATGGATTTTGATCGCGTGGATCTCAATATCACATTCGTTTTGCCCCAAGACGTAACTAAATGCGAGAAAACATAGAAAACCTCTGACCAGTCGTAACGTCATACTATGATCTTTGGGCCTCCAAGCTTGCAAGCTCGCCAGGTATATTACCTCGCACTGACACCAGTCGTGACGTCTCTTTCTGACCTTTTTGAAAATAGCAACAGTGTGCGTGCCATTGGCACGTGCATAGCTTTGACAGGCGCTGAGGATGCGCGAGAGTGGAGATTCCTAATATTATGTCACGCCTCGGGAAGGAGAGGCTTAGTCGGTACTTTGAAAATTATTTTGCGCAGCCTCCGTGCACAAAATTGAAAAATAATCTCGATATTCGTGATCCCGGAAGCCAAAATGAAGACGATATAGATGCATTTTTTTTTCTTCTCAATTACAGAATTGCTTTAGTTTCCCTTGCAGAGCGGAGACTGCAGCCAAGGGCAGGGCGGGGCAAGGCGGGGGGTGCGTTTTTTTCCCTTTGCCACGCTCCATGGTGGCGGCCATGATAAAGACGGAAACCAATGAGTTGACGGAAACGTCCAGTCACATGCGCGTCTTTTTAATGGCGGTCCAAAGATCCTAGTACAGAGACGCAGCACTTAGGCGTGCCAAGGAAGCTTTGATCACGCCGCAAGACCGGCGAAACTTGCTTTTAACGAGTTGTGCCTTTACATACGTCTTCACACACATAGCACAACCACAGGGGGGATCGGTGGCCGAGTGGTCTAGCGCACACCAGCTCGGAGCACGTGGAGTGAAAGCTCGCGTTGCAGAACCCAGGATCCTGGGCTCAATCCCCACCCCTGCCCGTTTCGATCTGGATGAGCATCGTACCGGCGTGCGGTCGTGTATCACTACTGCGTGGTGCACGTTAAAAATCCCAGGCTAGCGGTTGTACTGCACTGGCTAAATTGCTCATCTACAGCTGGGAGACTCGTCGCCCGTTGAGGCAGACCAAGTTCTAGGCTGTATAAACATACACACAACCCAATTTTTAGCACTACCACAACACATCCACACGGCGTCGATTCTCGGTCGGTATCCAGGTGTGCGAAGGCACAGAGATGCAGCACTTTGGCATACGAAGGAAGCTTTGATCACACCTCGAGACCGGCGAGACTTGCTTTCGACGAGTTGGGGCTTTTCCTGCGGCACTGCACTTTCATAAAAAAATTTTCTTGTGTTCTCAACAGCAAGTCTCACCGCTTAAACAGTGTTTTAAATAACTTTTTCGGTGAATGACAACGAGCGAGTAGAAAACGTGTCTTCAGCACGCTGCCACCAGCCTCTGCAACGCTATATAGACCTTTTCTGTGTACTCTCGTCCGGTATGGGCGTTGAATAAATAATCCAACGTTTCAACCTGCAAATAGTAAAAAAATAAAGGGGAGGCAAAACGAGAAAGTGTGATGGTTACGCTTACCGTAAAATACCGGGCATGCGCCCACTCAAAATTTTGAGATAATCATGAAAAAATGGGGGATGGGCGCTTGTCCGGTCATCAGTTCTACATATAAATGTACTATGCTGCCCATACATCAAAAATGGTCGCGACGTGGAAACAAATGACGTCACAAATGCCAGAGTGTCATCCTGTTGGATGTCGCGATCCCGGCGGTTGGTCGTAGAAATTCTGTTAAATAGCTCAAGGGAACGTGGCCCCTAAAGCAGAATGCTTATCAGGGGTATTTGGGGGGGGGGTAGGGGATTGTGTTGTAACACGAACACTTTAAATTTCTTGAACAAATCACACCTTATATATTAATTTGTATACACCGTGAGCATTCCATTGCTTTGCATCCTGCTTGGCATGCCTAATACATTCCGTTGGCAAATTTCTTCAGTACATATGTATTTATATTTGTATATATTGTGTCCCATAGTACTGTTCACATGTCAAATGCAAATTAACCTTCAGCATCGGCGTCTTCTTTGAGCATATCTTGTTCGTTGATCAGAGAAAACATCCTCTCACTGGGGCAATCCTTTCGTTTGACAGTCTTTTACCTATTCGTGGTTCAAGGGAGCCAAAGTGGGACAAAACACCATCCCACAAGCATACCGACGGGACAGCGGGACCACGGACAGAAAAGCGGGGCCTGTCCCGCCTAAAAAGGGACGTCTGGTCACTTTGTTTACTCAACACAACGCCTTTGTATTCTTGTCGGTCTTCCTCAATCAAATGCAGGCAGATTTGTACACAAGTTGTTGTCAGTGTTTGGTTGGAGCTCGCATCAAGCTCCAGCCAAGTGCTGATGCAGCGTTCAGCTATGTCAGACAAACACTGCGTCCATAACACAAATAATCCACATTGGGTGTAGTTCTCACCTTAGCCACTAGGGGCATGACAGTTGGATCTCCTCTAAATCTCCTTCCTATAGCATCTTTATGTAAGACAATCAACCAGTGGCGTAGCTAGGCCATCCAGCACCTGGAACTTTTAGGTCTTTCGTAGCCCCCCCCCCTTTTAGCAAAGCGGTGGAGGGGTTGCAGATGCTGCCCGAGGTGGCACTTCCCAACGTGACTGGGACTCTTGGTACCAAAGGCCAAGGGCCTCCCCATTACTACGCCACTGCAATCAACACTATTGCATTTCAACGTAGCCTCCAGCAAAGCATCAGAGAAACACGGGTACGTTTTTTACCAATGTGCAATGTACCCGAGATACTTCATTGCAAACAAAGTGCCGTTTCATTCAACATTAGCATCATCTATTTCATTGAACGTCGTTTTAGTGAGTGGCAAAGGATTCTCTCAAGCATCATGCAAGAAAAGAAAAATCCCTACAGCCAAGACACTTCAGGAACCGGACATATCATCAAAACGTCGTGAAGGCATCGAAACATTAACGGCTTTGTTGTTTTGCATCACACATCTACTAGCGCAGAAATTTTGGGTGCCCACCTCAACACCACAAAGTGTCCAAGGACTGAAGCAGCAAACTAGCCTAGAATAAGAATTGAAACCTCAATAAAATTTTGAAACGAAAGAAAAATAATTTACCAGACCTATCCTTGCTGGAGTTACCGTTCGAAATAAAACATTTATACTTACGTTGTGCCCCTGCATGTCACTCGTGGGATGGACTACAGCACTCATATTTACAAGGCAGCCACAAGATGGTACCTTTGAAAGCTAAATGCCACGAAAATCCTAATGCAAGTACACCATTAACAAAAACAAGTGATCAGTTTTTTTTTGTTTTTCTTTTGGAATCAATATTGTCGGCAAAACTACTGGTGTGACGGGAAGTGCCCATTTTTAGCACTAACCTAAGGGGGAAAGTTTGGCGCCTGTCGATATCCCTTCAAAGTAAATGCAAAAAAGCACCCTAGTCGTTTTCTAAAGACCCTTGATAAAACCCATGCTTCGTGTTTATTACAAGCAGGGTTGGGTAGTATCGCGATACAAAGGTATTGCGATAGTATTTTAGAAATACATTATGCATTTATATTTCCGTATCGCGATACTACTGAAGCCAATGTATTTTGTTACATTTTTAAAATAATTATTGACCTCCACACAGAAGGTCCAGACCAGGTTTCGTCAGGGACGTTGTGCGTCTCAGACGGCACGACTCCCTCCTTGACTGTGCAAAAGTCAAACAAATGTGTTCCCACACTTTAGGTGGTCGACTATTCCAGTCGATTCCAATAGTTAAAAGCTTTGTCGACGCGCCTAACAAACAGATAAAGGAGTCGGGGTCCTTGAACTTAATTTCACAGTGTTGTTGTAAGGTAACTGCTGAAAGAGGTGTCTGGATTGGACATAGTCATAGTAACTTCTGGAGGTTATTTGGAGGACACAAAACTGATTTAGATGTCGCTGGGATTTTGTCTCGGAGAGATGCCGAAATACAACTCCGCTCAAGCCACGGTGAAAAAATGGCTGGCTTCCATTACTACATAAATTTATTACATAAATTTGGTTCGAGCTTAATTCAGGCTCCAACATGCAGTGAGAAATCTTTTGCTCGTTTTAAACAAAAATCTTGTATTGTAAAGCATGCTTTTTTTTTGTATGCTGCAAGGAGTGCACCAAAACATCCAAAATGTTTTTATACCAATGTATTTCAGCCTCTGAATTTCAGCCCCACCAAGACCTATTCCTGTATTTGTAGTTCCAAATACTTTACTATTTTTGAAAGGTATTTCTGATAGTATGTATCATGATACATTTTTATAAATGTATTTCAGCATCAGTATTTCATGTTTTTGCTAAGTACCCCAGTATTCATATTTCCAAATACTTTCAAGAGTGTTTCTGCCCAACTACGATTAAAATACCGACAACCACTGTTGCACGAACGTGAAAGACATGCCACGAGCAAGTGCTCTGCCGTTTGCTTCCAAGGGCTGCTCGAGCATTGGCACATTTGACGCTACTTGTAAGGAAAACAAAGACATCAAGGTGCTTCGTGTTCGCGTTAACAGTTTCCTGCAGTGTGCACAAAACACAAAAAAAATAGTGCCACAAAAACAAAAAGAATAAGCACACCACACATTCATGTTTTTACTCCAAAGGCATTTATTTTTCTACAGTATCCAAACACAAACGTTTACAAGTTCAGTATAGTACAACAATGTACACAGTATACTAACATCAGACTTTCGAAAAATGGATTATACAACGCAAGCCCCAGATGACAAAAAAGAAGAGGTAAAAAAAACGGAGAAACAGCGATGAGAAGAACCACCAGACCGCTTTCTAGCCTTCCAACGACTGTCCCAGCAGTGAAATGACACAAGGCACAGTTTTCTCTCGGCGGCGCTACCAATGGCTCGGAGAAAGCCGGAGGGGAACGACAGCAGAGCCGTCGTCTTTCCTCCCTTTCTGCCGAGTCACCGGGACACGGTATCTTCGGGAGAAGCCAGGAAAAACGATGCTGGCACCGCCAACGTCTCCTCGAGAACAAGACCTCAATGCTGTATGCTCCAACGTCCGAAGGCCAAATGCGAGACTGGTCTGGATCAACGTCGACCAATCTGGTCGCACCTAGAGCGAAGAACATGCCACGATTTGCGCCGCTTATCCTGCACCACTATTTACGCTGTCTGCGACGGTGCAGCATTCAGCATTGAGAATTTGTGCCCCCAGTGTTGGCACTACTTGGGTTCACAAAAAAAATGCAGCTACAATATATTTGAAAAAAAAAAAAAAAGGAATTTGTTTAGCGAAGAACGGAAGGCCTAAACTTACATATGATTTTTCGCAACTGTTTCCATTTTTCCCCCTTCTTTGTCACTTCTGCATGTGAAAATTCTACATGTGCAGTTATGCTGGGAGAGCCGAGGCAATATCTCGATGGAAGGTGGTGAATTATGCACACAAGTAAAATTTTTGTTCAAACACATGGGATTTTTTTTTTCTTTGTTGAAAATGCTAGTAAAACAGACAAAAATAAAGCAAGCAATACAACCTCCCTCCCTTTCCTTAAATCCTCGATACTTCCGAGTAAAAAAAAAAAAAAATCTCCAAGGTGTGAGGAAAAAAAACAACATCCTTGTGACAAATTAACTGGCAACAACTCTGGGCCCGTGAAATGGTAAACCGTTCCTATGGACAGGTGATTTCAATGACCATATACAATGGGTATATCCAAGGTTTCTTTTCAGTCATATTTTTTTTTTGAAACGAAAAACTACAAGTACAAAAGCCAAAGTCTGCCCTCCTGTCGCAAATCCTATCTTACATCTTGTAGGTTCAATTAGGCGGTGGAGTCTCTCGCGAGAGCTCCTCTTGTAAAACCCTGCCCCTCCCCGTATCTCTGTACACTAGGTAAAACGGCGAGGCGCCATTAGGTGGCTCATGGAGGATGCTCGAATTCCGCGTCGACGCCGCTCGCCCTGAATCCAACGAAAACATTGTTTCTACGGGTCCCCCTTATTTACAACTAGAAACAAACCAGCACGCCCAGTGCCCACAAAAGCCCGCGTATCTACAGTTTTGTACCACCAATCTAAAAAATAAACTGCATAAAAAAAAAAAAAAGACTGACTGATGAGAATGAGGATAAGGCTAAAGGAGAGAAAGGTTGGCTGGGCAAAGCTAGTCTGCAGCCATCCGATTCGAGGATAATTCCGAGATGCCTCAGGCCGGGACGACTGAGGCAAGCTCTATACACACATTTACACCGAGTACTTCGTCATTTCATAAATAGGATCGTTATAGTACAACAGGTTAAGCTCGTCAAGGTGTCACCTCTGCCTGGGGCACGCTCATTCTTTACAAGCCACAGAAAATTCCCCCCCCCTCCCCTCTCCCCTTTAAGATAGAGAAAACGTGAAACAAAAGTGGTGCAATTTCATGGTGCGAACGGGGCGTACGCGTCTTCCGTGTTTCCGTCCTCGGGTCTAAATCGTGTTTTGTGCTTCTGTCGGTGGTGGGAAATCTTGGAGATAAAAATTATACAATTTACATTTGTACAATCTGCTAAAAAAAAAAAAAAGGATGTTAGGGAAAGAAGAAATACTGGGGGATGTCAATTTTTTTCTTTTTCGCTGCAGTTGCTACTGCTGCCTGCGGTATGTTTATATATTTATATATGTATATATGATACACGGTGTGAAGAGTGGTGAGCACGTAAACCGTCTAAAACGCTGGGGTGTGAAGACGTCTATGCTACTTTCTTTGTGTGTCGTATCTTGCAAATGAAGCCAGGGGAAGGGACGCTTCAAACAGTCTTGAAAAGGCAACTTTCCCCTCTTTACTCTTATGTCTACCACCAAAAGAAACAAACAAAAAAAAACACTGTACACAGTAATTACAGTACACCGAGCTTGACTAACTCATTACCAAGTAGGACTTACGAGAAAAAGAAAAAAAAGGAGGAAGAGAGACCCTAACCTCAGCCTTACTGTGCCGTTTTAATGCTAGAGTATGTATATTTATACATATATATAATATATATATAGGTAGAGAAGTGCTCATAGAAAACACCCACACTCACAAGAGGTAAGAGCACACCTAGAGCAAAAAGTATGCCACTACCAAATGCCAACAACTATCAAAAAAAAAAAAAAGAGAAAACCAACAAGAAAAACATAAAATAGCTGGGTGTTTCATCTACACACTACCACAAAAAGGATATACAAGAGCTATGACACACCAAACACCCAGGACAAGATAAAGGAAACGACCACTAATACAACCCCCCCCCTCACTGAACAAAGTGAAATAACTGGCATGCGCGCACACACACACACACACACACACACACGTAAAAACTGCTAACATGAAGCCTGCTGTTCCGAGAGAAAAAAAAAAGAAAAAAAAAAAAAAGCAACGCCACACAGATAATGCAGGCACCCAGTGACTGAAACACACTAAACGTGTGGAAAATCCGGACTAATAAAAACAAAAATGAAAAGCATCCTCTTGAAGTTTGTTAGCAGGTTTGTTATGGCCACGCTGTATATAAATGCGTCGGAAAGTCGTGCCACTCAAGAGTTGTCATAATCGGGGGTTGTGAACGCAGCAAAAGCATTCAGTTGTTTTCGTTTCAGAGTCGTGCTAGCCGTTTGCAACAAACACCATCTCGAGCGAGTTTTTCGCTCGCGGTAAAGCCACAGCTGAGCGTTCAATTGTCGCACGACGACAGATCTCAGTTGTGACGTGCGACGGCAGGTGCGATAAAAATGTTCGGCAGGATCAACTTCCTACTGAATGATTCCGGCAAACCACCACTACATTGTTGTCTGAAACGCTCTTATCCTAAATGCAACACGCTTGAAATAAACTTGCAGTGGTGTGAAAAGGGTTCCCGATTTCGAATTAATCCGAGAGATCGCCATATGCGAAGGAAGCGGAGAAGCTGCAGAATTATGCCAATTGAACC
The DNA here is from genome assembly GCA_037355805.1 of Ixodes ricinus. Lineage (NCBI taxonomy): Eukaryota > Metazoa > Arthropoda > Arachnida > Ixodida > Ixodidae > Ixodes > Ixodes ricinus. The sequence continues at coordinate 34,634 of JAZHYW010032012.1, read as the reverse complement.
TTTTGCAAGATGCAGCTTTTCTTCAAGAAAATGGCGGCATCCAAGGGAAAAACCTCGCACAATGAAAAATTTATACTCCACCATAATTTATGGGTGCCGAGATAAAAGAAAATGGGATATTTAGTTTGTATGTAAAACACTGACACGCTAAGCTGCACTAGTAAGGTATTAAACGGCATTGAAGGCAAAAAGTATACATTGTTTACATATGCTACATCTTTTTATTTAGAAGAAAAAAAAAGTTTATAAATAAAATTCTCATACTTGAGATCGTTACACAATTGTCACACCATACACGGAAAGAAAGGCAATACATCTTTTACGAGCCAGAAACATTTTTTTTACACTACTCAAAAGCAGAAATGGCATTCTCGCATGTTCAACTTCAACACCGCAAGCAAAAAAAAAAAAAAAAAAAAGTCAGAATTGACACCATTTTTACACAGTCGCCTCTCTACGAAACACGCACACAAAAAAAAAATCACTAAAACAATAGTTAGGAAAAAAAAAAAGCTAAAGCAGGCAGCCAGCCAATGACAGGTCTAAGGATAGCGGCTTTGTTGTTTGTTGTTGTTAGTCCCTACTAATTTACATCAATGTACAGAATGGCAACGTACAGAATGTGCGAAAGTAAGCATATGCTTCGTCAAGTCTTTTTACAGTCTTAAAAATAATCACAAACAAACAATGATCGTAAAAAAAAAAAAAATGACAACACGAGGTTTGTGGAGAACTTGTAGCAACGGCGACGAAGTTCAGGCGTTTAAAGCCACATCAATCAAAGTTTAAGAAAAAAAAACTTTCGGGATTTTGCGTATTTGCACAAGTCACAAACTTATCTGCCCCCTCCCCCCCTTCCCTCTCCCATACTGCACACTCATGTACAACGGTGCCATCAGATGACGGAACACGAAACATTTTACAAAGGTTGGTACTCGCAAACTGCCGTTGCTAGTAATATATATATATGTATATATGTTACACATATAAGGTATAGACACACGAGCGTAGATGGATTGCGAAACAAAGCTGCTGCCTTGTATCCAAAAAAAAAGCTCAAGGACAAAAAAAAAAAAGAAAAAAAAATTCAATTTAACAGTTTTGGAGGATTTCATACAACTCTGGAGCAACCTCATTGCAATCAACGAATGCAAAAAAAAAAAAAAAAAGAAAGTGGGATAGGGAAAGACAACAGCTTCCAGGTGATGACCGAGTGTGAGGCTGTTAGTGCATTTTTCGTTTCGCTTCACATAGGGGAACAATAAATCGGCAAACCAATACGGAAAAAAAAAAAAATCTATTTACGCTAGTTGTGTAGGGGAACAATACCTGCAAAAGCCACCCACGATCGTACGATAGAAAGAAGTCGGAGAATCGCCTAGTCAACGTTGCCACCGTGCCCGCAAGGCATTACATGCCAGGGGGACGGCACACCGCATTCGCGCTAGAATCGCGTAAACCGGCGTGAAATTGGGTCTTCCGTCGCTTTACAACTACCGTAACGAACTTCCCCACCCCCTCACCTGCCTGTTTGGCGTAGCAGAGCTGTTACGCCGGAGACGTTGGTGAACTAAGAGAGGAAAGGAATCACTTGTATGCAGTCCTCACATTCAAAATAAAGTTGTATCCTAAAAAAGGTGCGGAAATCTCTCCAATGCGGGGTGCAGAAAGATGTCGACTCAACCAGCCAGCCCCAAAGGTGGACGACCCTCTCCCCTCCGAAATTAAGGCCGGCCGCCCTCTGTACAATCGGTGTATGTTGGACGACGCCCGCCCCCACTCTGCGTCCTCTAAAAATATGGGGAAAGAGCATTCTCGCCGTAAAAAAATACATGCACGCATAAAATAAAATAATATTAATTTAGAGTGAAGGGCGCCGGAGGGGTGCCTTGTCCGTCCTGCCGGAGGTGGCAGCATGAAACTCCCCACTCCCCCCAGCCCCCTCCAAACGCAAAAAAAAAAAAAAAGAAACGTTTGAGAACAGGGGGATGATAGAAATGCCCTCCACAGATCGCGCATGCCAGACGCCGCATTAGCAGACGCAGACATAGCAGACGCCACAGTAGCAGACGACAACTGCAGATGGTGCAGTGGCGAACCACACGGTGGCAGACCGCACGGCGGCAGATGGCGAAGTGGCGAACTGTGCGGCAGGTGGAGGTGCGCGGAGGGGCCGAGATGGCGGGAACGGTGGGGGAGGCAGGGAGGGCCTCGCGGCGCCCTCAGAGGGCCCCGTTTGAAGAGGGCCCAGAGGGGCCCAGGCCCGCCATGCCGCCGTCGCCGCTCTTGAGCAGGTACTTCTCCAGCTTGGCCAGGATGTGCTTGCCATAGGTGTACTTGCGCAGCGACGGCACGTGGGGACGGATCTTGTGCAGCAGCAGCTTGCGCTGGGGCGGCTCAGCCACCTCGATCATCTTCTGGACCACGTAGTTGGCGTACTGGTCCTTCATCATTGTGTATAAGGCACTGTGAGGCCTGCGGGGAGAGCAGGCCAGTTCCCTTCAGTGACCGCGGGGTGCCGGCAAAGTCGGCGGCAAGGAACGACCAGAGCCGCTAAATGGACCATGCTTAGAACATGGGTTCCGGGTTCCCAGAGAAGAGTACCCTCTAGGGTTCCCTGGGTAAATAAATTCCCTCCATTCCGTCCGTCCGTCCCCCCCCCCGCCCCCCTTCCCCCCAAAGGAGAGGATTTTTGCGGTCTAAGCAGTCTTTCAGTCTGTCTGAGCCATGCATTGACGTGCAGTGCTGAGCCAAATGCACCTTAGTGTGTGCATTATTGCTAACAAAAGCTTCCGTATTGCTAAAAAAAAAAAAAAACGTATTAAAAAAAATTATAAGAAAAAATCAGCAGAACCCATCCTTTGGGAATGATTATCTACGTTAATGCGAATAGCATCAAACGGTGCGGAGTTATGCGCGTTCGTCAGGTGGCCGGCACACTCTAGATACGCCAGCCCACTCTTGAGGCGATTCTAAATTTGTTGACACTTTCACAGCCCTGCGCACGATCTCCGCAGCCCAGCACGTGCGTTTGTGTCACTTAGGAAGGCGAGCAAAGCACGCGCCATACGCACAAACACTCAAAACGGTACCGACCAGACTTTCTGGCGTCTCAGCTAGTCTCAACCAACGGTACTCTAAACGGTTGTTTATATCTTTACCATAGGACGCGCTTTACAGCGCTGTCACAGCTACCGGTGCGCGCGCGTTCCATGTACGAGGGCTCATTCCGCTCTCGTGAGGGTGAGCACGGCCGCTACATCACCCTCTCCCGAGCGCGGGAGAGGGTGAGCTAGGGGCCGTGCTAAGCCTCACGAGAGCGGAATGAGCCCTCGTGCATGGAACGCGCGCGATGGTAAAGATATAAACAGGTGTTTAGAGTGCGTTGAATGACTGCCTTCATAGCTCAGTGGTTAGCGCGTCTGCCTGCTGATCAAAGGGTCAACGGTTCAAATCCCGCCGGCGCCGGTCTTTTTTATTTATTTATCGACCCGCGGCGTAAGAGGTTAGATAGCCAGATAGATAGATAGATAGATAGATAGATACATAGACGAAAAGTGCGTGAAGTATCCAAAGAATGCTATTCGCATTAAAAGTATTAAGACTTTTTTTTCTCTTTTTTTGTATATAGGTTATTTTGTAACTACCATACTTAGGAAGTGAACTATTATATAGTTACATTGATTCGAAGTTTCTTACTAAGCTGTTTACAAGCACATTAGTGGTAAGTTTTCGCTGTTTGCTTGGGGTTTATTTTTTGACAGTGCTACTTCGATGTCCGCTGTCAAAGTATCTAAAAATTTATTTCGAGGTCTGTGACGTCACTGTTGTGAAGCGTCAAAATGGTGGCTTTGTTATTTCAACATTCCCCCCGTCAATGCAGCCGTCACAGCGAGAGGTGGCAGACGCTTCATGGTTTCGTTGATAGCCGTTTCGTGGTTTCGTTCTGATTAGTTTCTCATGGTGTTGTCGGTGTTGTGTCGACGTGTTAACGGATGCGTTGCGTGCCCAAGAAGGTTCAGTCCTGGTTGGCAGTGCAAGCGTTCGATTCAGAGTGTGTAGGCACTGGCTTGACAGTCTATCGTTTTGGACATGACTCGCCCAGCAGCAAAATTCTGAGCTCTCGAACATCCCTTTGGCAGGCGTCTCACTTAAAATTTTTTCATCTACAACAAGGGAGAGCTGGATATCCTCTTGCCTGCACGTAAGAAATCAAAGTGTGTACACTACCTGACACTAAGGAATTTGTTATTTCAACGTCCCACCATCAATGCAGCAGTCTCCGTATGCTTGCAGTCTCGCTTTGCATCTGGCTCCCGCCCTGTTGTTAACCGGGTTTCGTGAGTGTGTAGTTTAATTTTCTTTTTGGTTGCGAATGCAAACCTATGCAAATATCATATGAGGTTGCAGATGCAAACATTGCCTCCTTGATCTTCCTTGACCGGTGCAAACAAACACAGGTCCTGGCGTGGTTGTACGAGATACGTGCGTTTTCCAGTCAAGTGCAAATTTTATGACATGACATTCAGCTCCTTTGTCTATATAAAGCGCGTAAAATAAATTGTGAAAAGCAACGCTGCGGCATTCTGTAATGTTGGGCACAACCAAGCAAACGTTACGTGCAGACTGATAGTTGACGATGAACACTTGTTTTCGGAAAATGTGTGTTCAACGGCGCAGCCGCTTGCAAGCAAGATTATACTTGACCGCCACTTTCGATTGCTTCAGGAGTGCCGTCACAGACGTCAAAATAATATTTAACCCATTGCCTACTAACAACAAGTGTCACTTGTGCCAAACCCTTACAGGCCATAAAGCCCAACCACAAGTGGGACTAGAGTTTCGATTTCGGTGCTTGTTTAGCGCGCTCTCTGGCAGATATCAAAACCACTCCTGTTGCCCCATTAACCTTGTGTAGGTTGCTCGTTTGTTTTGCTGTCTGACAAAAAACGCTCCATTCAAAAAAAAAAAAGCAGTTGCTTGTGAGCATTTACGCTGAAACAACATTGCCTTAAGGTAGAGATCCGCTTTAGCCAACAAAGAGATACAATTTTTTTTTTTTTAAAGGATTATTGCTTAGGGATATGCAACTACGAATTTTTCAGCCTTTTCGAATATGCAACTATGAGTTTTTCAGCCTTTTCGAATTTTAGGAATCAGCCGATAGTTTGATGGGCAGTGACAGGAGTGATGAAAACTATGTGAATCCTGCAAGCATTCCATCAACTTCAGCGTCTGCATTTCAGTGGGACTCAAACCAGAAGTCCCGATTTAAAGCTGTGATATGACACCTGGAAGTCGAGGAAATGTTTTTGTCTTATTTTAATGGAAATTGAATGTCTAAAATAAAATTTGCTATGCGTTCCTCGAAGGAAAAAAATGAGTAGAAAAGAGGTTAAAATTATTTTGAATATGAACGTCGAAATACTGTGTTTGCACAGTTCTAACGCGCCCCCAATTCTAATGCGCAGGCAAGGCCGAACACACCTCATAGAACAGATCACATGAAACGCACGCCAATACAAAAGTACTGTGCACTAGTCGCTGTTCTCGGAGTCTGACGATGGTTTTCGCTGTCCACAAACGTAATCCTTGCTTTCGTCCAAAGCGTTTTTGGAGCCGCACTTCTCGCGCTTGTAAGAATGCACGACTGCAAGCTCGTCGAATCGCTGGGATTGCAAGGCCACGCAGTGCTGCTCCGCTGTTATCTTTTTCCGCAAGCGTGATGGCCTTTCGTTTAAATATTGCCCCCTATTCAAATTTATTTTCCTTTTCCATCTTAAGACACACGAGTCCGTAGATGCGAGAGAATGCGTATTATACGGATACCAAAACAGCGAACGTAAACAAACGGTCACGATGGCGATGGGGCTAGCCACTTTATACCGAGTATAAAGTGGCTAGCCCCATATACCATCGTGGAAACACGGTAGTCACTACCTTATTTTTTCGTCACAACGCAGAGTTTTGCCTTGGTGTCTTTGGATCAAAAACTTAAATCTGAATGTTTTTTTTTTAATTAGTACATACTAGTGCAATTTTTTCTTCTTTTTTTTTTTACACTGAAGCCAAAATTATAAGAATGGTTTTGTTGCACTGTCTACTGTTTGTAGAACATGCAGACATATAATTTTTTTTTTAGGGGGGGGGAAATATAATATACACAGGAAAACAACGAGCTTATGTTTGCACCTTGCACGAAAAACACTGGCCTTCTTTGAGGTCAAAAAGTCCCAGAACCCGTCTCAGAGTGGCGGCGGTCCTTTCCCGATTTTCTCGTAGGTTAGAGTTACATCGGTGCTTGATGCAGGGTGGACGCAACCCGCGATCCTTACTACGAAGAAGTCCCACTTCCTGAGCCTTGGGATCCGGCATAGGGAAGCTCAGGTGATATCAATTTGCACGGCCCCAGACCATTTTCACGGTTCTGGAGGACAGAAGTCGGTTTACTGCAGCTTGAAATAAAGCTTCAGGCAGCTGGCAGTAACGATTTTAGGCGCCGAGGTAACCAAAACCACCTCGCCACCTAAAACTCTTGAAGCCACCGCCGGCACCTCTCGGGCGTTGGGCGGCTCTAGGGATGCAGTCCCGGTTCTGCCCGGCAACGATTGCATGGAAACGCTCGCTCGAGAGCTGCTGAAGTTTGTGCCTGCGACTTTGTTTTGGTTTTAGTCCAGACGCAGCCGACGCTATGAGATGATAGGACCAATTGAGCAGCGTCAAAAGCCCAAGTCACTGGGCCTTTCCTGTTTGATAGAGTGATGACGAACACTATGATGGTGCACTTTTTTTCCCCTTTGACTAGTCCCATCGGCTCGTAGCCTTGGCTGCGTCTCGACTTGAGCGCTAAAACAAAGTATAGAGGTGCCTCTTTTTCTACCACCAACCTGAAGGTGCGCAGAACCTGAAAAAAGGAAAACCTCTACAAAGAGAGCCGCTGAAACTCCGTTTCGCTGTGCGCACACAAATCTTATCCTCAAGGAAAAAAAAAAAAGGTGTTTTTTTTTTTTATATGAGGATATTAAAGAAGAGTTCACAAAGCAGAAGTGGAAAAGGTGACGAAGGTTCCTCTCTAGCCTACAACCCAACACATCCTGCGGCAAACAACTTTTCCGCCGCACCAAGCACACACCAATAGATATAAATGATGGGCATTCACCATTAGCAAGCCTCTGTATGGTCTCGCATGCTCCCTTTACAAATAAACAACATGACACCAGATAATAATAAAAAAAAAAAAAAGAAAAAAAAGAAGGTTGTTTTTAACTCAACGTTTGAGAGCCTAGATTGACTTACCCATCCAGGAAAGAGCAGACCTCCTCAATGAGCACAGCCCGCTCCGAACGGGAGGCATGTGTGACACACTTTTCCACCACGTTGCTACAAGTAAGAAGAGAGAGACAGAGAGAGAACACGTCAGCTAGCGCAATCACAAGCGTGACAGCTGACATCGCACAGGGGACGACAACACCGCGTGGAGGAGGCAACTATAGTCACTGACAGAAAAAGAACGGTGGGACATGTTCCTGTCGGTGACGCAATTGGTCCGAGCAATTTCAGGGCACCTTTCGGACCAGCTAAAAGTCCATTTTAGACCAACAAAATGAACTTATGATACGACACGATATGATACAAAGTTTGGAGCGTAAGCACACACTTCATTGTCATTCCTACCACTGCAAATATTACATTAACATACATGTGTTGGCTTATACATCATTGCCTACTTTGAATTCCCACATCTGCACGGCAGGTTTGATTTCAACGCCTCAAACACAGAACTAGCTGCTTAGTTGCGTGTAGAAGCACCGGGCACGACAACAACGCCGAGTGCAAAGGACAGTATGAGCCGCTGTGAACGGTTATTTTAGGCACAAAGCCAAAGGTAAACCGTATTACGCTCCCTGGAAATAGTGTCAGAACGAATAAAAACTGGGCACTCAAATTTGTACCTTACTGCAGTCCCAAAGGCTGTAATAAAACTGCAATAATTAATTACCGTTCACACACTTGTAACTCCTTACAACCGAGTGCCTTCAAACCTCTTACGACGAGAGAATACATTTAGGGTGCCTACATGTCTGTCTGTCTCAGGGTGAAGACATCCATTGTTGCAATGAATGTTCAGCGCGTGACGCTCTCGCGCACTCGGTGCGTGACTTGGGCGCTAAAATGGCGTCTCTGCATTAGCCAATGCTACGCGCTCGAGCTGATTTACACCGAATTGCGCGTACTTCAAACTGCATAAAAAAACGATTGGGCGTAAAAATGGCTGAGATGTCACCACTCAAGCAAAAGCGCGCGCGTGTATGAAGGCACTCTAAATACATTGACACGCTGGCGCCGTCTATGCGGCGACCGTGGAACTGCATTCCACTAAAAGCGAAGGTTTGGCAGTATTTGCAAGGTCAAATGTATGTCCTACTTATGAGAAATACTCGTTTATGCGCAGAAGAAATATGAAATATACAAGACCGCCAAGCGTTCCACTGCTACCCGATAGGTGGTGCCAGTGTGTCCTCTCGTCGTAAGAGATTGTATAAGGTTTCAATGCACTCGGTCCTAAAAAGTCGCAAGTGCGTGAACGGGCCTTGAACAGTATAATCACCCTCAATGACAATCATAAGCATGCTGAAGTGGTTTACCATGCAAGCCTGCGTCCTAAAAGAAATATGTACGTCAGAAATATTAAAGGAGCTGTGCCAACAGTTTCAGTACTTTGCTTAACTAATGCGGGATTGGTGTCTCGACATTTCTGAAGTAAAGAACAAAAAACCGCCTCCGCCTGCGTGTCCTAGTTTTTATTTTAAAAATGGACAAAGATTGAGGTTTTTGGCGCCTCTCAACTCCTTCACTAACTTCCGAGTCACGTGCGCTGTGACGTCAATGGGGAAGGCACGGGGTTCCGGTGAAGCTCTATCTTTAGAGCCATCAGTGAGCGGCGAGAACTCATCCGCTCGCGACCGCGTGACCACGTGCTGACGGGCGCAGCGCGAACAATATGGTGAAAGGAGGAAAGTCTCATCCGGGTCCGGCCATACTTGTCCGGCCCTATCCCCCTCCCCCTCCGGCTTCCGGCGGCTGTTCCGCTGCTGACGGTTTTGTGGACCTAGGATAGATGGCGCCACTGAAACTCCGTATAATGAAAGTTTTGTCGATGATACCAGGTTTTTGAAGCATTCATATTTATGTTGGAACGACAAGATTTATAGAAAGTTACCTTTTATCGAGCAGGTGTTCGCACAACTTGCTATCTTTCTACAAGATTCCCTATTGAGGCCATGCCGCGTGTTTCTCATGGTCGCCGCTAGCGGCTGCAGGTTGAGGAATATTCCAATTTTTGCCTCGCAATTACACGGCGGAATCGCAACATTTCGAAGAAAAGAGGTGTGTTTTCTGTCCTTTGTGACAAGGTGAACAATTTCAAAAGTAGAAAGCGCCGATTCTTTCAACGTTAAATTCGTTGCATAGCTCCTTAAAGCCGGCATTTTTTACTTTTTCCTGATTTTCTGCAGCACAAGACTCCAAATAAACGGCAAAAAGAAATATTGCAATTAAAGCATTACTTGAAAATCTGAAGCTTAATCGATGAACTGCCCAGTCCCGATTTGTGCTTGGTGAGAGAGGAGGGTGATTGGAAAGTCTTGTGAGAGTTGCTGGCCCTTATCAGTAAAAGAGTGCCGCTGCGGCCAATGCTGTCTGCATCGTGGTGCAGGTCGATTGTTGGTGTTGCAGAGTCTACTATGTTTAAATAGAAGATGATTTAGTCAGAAATTTATAATAGAGCCTCTTGAGATTTGCGGCCCTCACCGAGAAAATTGAAGCGGTTGAACCCACACTACTGAGAAAAGCGTCTAATAACACGCACGCTACTGCCTTCTTCGGTTACACCCGTTTGTTCCACTTTCGGCAGATAGAATAGTCTGTTTCACTTGTTTCAGTTGTCCTGCCAACAAACGGTTTGCGGATCACTACTAGAAGGGGCACTCTCTCCTCATTGCAACGTAGAATTGTTCCGAATCCGAAAAACTTGACCCATACCATGGCACACATACAGCACAGCACTAACTTCTCTTCAAGCAAAATATTTATACTGCTGCAAAAACTAAAAGTTAAAAAAAAAAATGCACAGTACCTGCGATTTTACAGCCCACAGTACCAGTATTATGTTATCCGGGTTGGAATTCTTTGTTTTCTTGAATTCCCGCACTGGTGAACCCATACATTTATTTTAAAAGAAACAAATATTTAACATTAACCAATCTCCAGGTGAACTGTAGTGCAGTTCACTTTGAGACAGACATCCGTCGTGGTGATCCATGCTTCTTAACGTCTGCCTAGAGCAGACGACGCATCCACACAAGCGATTATTTAAATTTGACCGTACGCTGGTAACACGATTCAACCTTCGCTGAAGCACTGATCGGTACTGCGCCATTTTGCACTAAAATTGTTTTCCCACCGATACTATGCGACAAAATAAACTCAAGAGTCTACAACGTCCCGCGCGCGAACGTGGAGAGCCTATAGAGCGGCCAAGCTTCTATCCCCGCTATGATGATGATGATAGCACGACAGTAGCACCACCTCTAGGCCAATATACCAACTCATGTTTACAAACAAAAACGGTGTGCCCCTAGTGGAGGCGAACAGGGCCGCGCATCCGCTATGGAGTGTGGGAAAGAAGCGCGCAGTCGCCCATCAACAAACCATTGGGTCCTGTTCTCTTTTCTGTGTTGCGATTGTTGATCCCGAGTCTTCCTAGTAATGTCCGACTACTTCATTGGCCTGGACGAAATGAACAAGGCTGGTGACAGAGCGAAACTTGGGAATTTGACGCACGGCGATCGATTCTGCGTGGACGCTGTAGTATAGAGCCTAATTCACGTGAACAGACCTGCTTGCTATTTTCAGCTGAGACGTCCCTCTGGCAGCAATATAAGTGAGATTGAAAGCTTCGGTACTCAACGTAAGAACTGAAAACTGAATGCAAAATCAAACCGAGTGAATCAGACATAAAGAGTAGGCGATTGTCTTGTATCTACTGTTTACACCGAGCTAACTTATCCAAGAGACTTTCCAAGCTTACACGTTTTCAGTGGTCCACAATTCCTTCATGTAGCACTAACTGTGTCGACAGCGCATAACATTGATGTGGTCTACTGGCTGCCATCATCTGCACGAGGATAAGACCGTCTGAACATGCGGACGATTGTTTGAACATGAACACGTGTTGAAAGTAATCCTGGTGGTCCGAATATTGTTGGCAGTTCTCCAGAGTTCATGTTGGAATAGCATAAATAAACCTTACGACAGAATGTATTAGTGAATCCTCAGCGCTTCATGCCTTCGATGGTCCGACGGAGTCTCTTTCGACGGCACATGTTTACGTTCTCGAACGGATTGGCCAGGTAAGAAATGCGTTGCAAGTGATCTTCACGCCTTTGCCAGCCACTCCGGTGCTGTCCTAGAGAACTGTCCAGCGTTTTAAACACGAGGCAGGTTTACTGGTTTCTGGCAAAACAACATAGCAATGCCCGGCCCACAAAACGACTACCGCCCACCGACCACACCTGAAATGTGACCGAAGCACCACCAGACTGGCGTGACGTAACAACCTTGAGTTGGTGTATACAGTAAAAGCTCGTTAATTCGAATTGCACGGGGATGCAAAAAGAATTTGAATTAAACAAAATTCGAATTAACGAAAAACGAAAAAAAAAAGGCCGCTTCTGCACAGGAAACGTTGGAACGGCAGACCTTTATTATCCAAAGTAATCAGTGATCACCATCTGCTTCTTTTCTTGGAAAGTTATGGTCATTAGCTTATTTTCGAGGGAACGCACCAAGCGCAAGGCATCTTCTTCGCCCTCTTCAAAGCTGAAGAAAAGACGCGCGACGTTCAATGCATCCATGACCTCCGGCGCGGATGGCCGAATCAGAGCTTCCTCCACCTCCACTTCTTCCTCCTCGTCATCGACGTCGTTCTCCGCTTCCGCGACGGGTTCGCCAACTACTTGAGCGATGATGTCTTCGTCTGTCATAGCGCCACAGATCACCGCGCTACTGTCTGCATCGACGTAATCGGCACAACTCACGTCCTGCAGCAGATCACGCATGCCCTCAAAAACAACCTCACACTCTCCGGTGTCGCCGCCACCAGCCGCCTCCGTACCCAAGACACTAGAACCACAGTGACGGAAACAGTTCGCAATTGTTGCGGCGGTGACTTGGTCCCATGCGCGAACCAGCATGTGCATTGCACTGAGGAGCGTCACGTTATAAGTCTGGTTCCCTTTGGTCGCGCAAAGAACCATTCGTTCCAGCATGTGACGTCTGTAGAAGGACTTGATGTTCTTGATCACACCCTGGTCCATCGGCTGGAGTGCTGCAGTCGTGTTTGGTGGAAGAAACACTAGTTTAATCGCCTTCAGCTCCACGTCGACTTTGTGCGCTGAGCAGTTGTCCACGATAAGCAGAACCTGTCGGTTGCTCAATTCGAACTTTCTGTCCAGTTTCCTAAGCCACTTCTTGAACAACTTGCCAGTCATCCACGCCTTTCTGTTGGCTTCGTAGTCCGTTGGCAGTGTGCGAATGTTCTTGAAACACCGGGGCTTCATCGACTTTCCTATTACGAGCAAGGGAAGCTTCTCCATTCCAGTCATGTTTGCCGTGACCAAGACGGTGACACGCTCTTTACTTCGCTTCCCTCCTGCGCAGTTGTCTCCTTTGTACGTGATCGTTTTGTCCGGCAAGAGTTTAAAAAATAGAGCGGTCTCATCCGTGTTGAAGATGTCCTGCGGCGTGTAGCTCTCCAGGTAGCCTTGCAGGCATCCACTTCGCCACATTGCGCAAGTTTCCATGCTCACGTTGTGGGGTTTCCCCATTCCCCTAGCTCGTCCCCGAGTGAACAACGCCACACCGTTCTCTGTTGTGACCGTTTATTGCCTCTGGGTGGTGCCGCGGGAACTCTGGTCGGCCGATGGTCGCCGGCCCGGGCTGGTGTTGACTTGCCCGTGCCCCATGTCGTCGCCGGATCCAGGATGCCGATGGCTGCCCGCCGTGCCGATGTCGTGGCCTCGCCGGAGCCCCCGAAGGGGAAGCCGCCCGATGTTGTGTCCGGTGCAGGTGGTGGTCGCAAGCCAGACAACAGAAGCCCCCGCGCCGGACGCTGTCCCTGCTTATCAGCTAAACTCGTGCTCGGGAGAGCGCCACCTGGCGTATCACTCCCACCAATCACACGTGCGGTGGGTGGAGAGGATGTCACGGAGATGTTGCCGGAGGAGAGGGGGAAAGGGGAGGCGCGCACCTGGCGACAGGAACGATGGGGACTGCCAGGTTCCCACACTGTCTTTGCCTTCACCAGACACGATACGGAACACGAGGTCGTGCCTCTGACGGAAGCGATGGAACCATCCCTCAGACGCGGCGAAGTTGTGGTGTTTCAAATGTAGTGCGAACTCGGCTGCCTTCGCCATGATGATGGGGCCGCTGAGAGGAAGATCTTGGCTTCTCATCTCTTTAACCCACGTGATGAGCGCCTTCTCCAAATCCGGGTGTTTGGCAGAGCGAAGTCTTTTTCTGCCATGGGCAAAAACCTCAGCTTCATAGGCGTCCTCGATTGTTTTCCTGTTGCGGACGTATGTTGACAGCGTACTCCTCGGGATCTCGTGCTTCTTGGCAATCTCGACCTTGCTCGCTTTTCCTGCATCTACTTCACGCAAAATCTCCACTTTCTCTCCGAGCGTTTTGGCGTGATACTTTCCTCGGGCCAGCGTACCCGATGACGACATCGCGGTCTCAAAGTGCGTAGCACGTAGCCCGGTCGTACCAGTCGTACGGCCAACACCAGTCATCAGCACAATCACCAGCACAAATGGATCGGCGATCGCGCAACGGCTCAAACACAGTAGGCCTGGATCAACGAGGCACGGAAACAGAACCGCAGAACTGGTAATGCGGAGAACAAAGGGATGCGAAGGGCGCCGAAAGGCGCGAAAGAAACCACTCTGAGTGCCCCTATTGGTCACTCGGATGTGCGCATTCCGATTGGCCCGCAGCGGACACCGGCGACGCTCTCGCGTTTTCTGCAACGCGTTTTGGAACGCGCGGCGACGCGGCTCCCATCGCGCCGCCTGCCGCTTGACCGGGAAAGCTCCACGCATGGCGGCGCGCGGTTTGAATTATCGGTGCGGGAAACGATTCGAGCGTGAATTAACGGGTCGTTTTACACATGTACCTCTACGCAGCGTGACCGGACCATGGCGACTGGTTCGAATTATCCAAAAGTTTGAATTAATGAGTTGTGAATTAACGAGCTTTCACTGTAGTACCTCATAAAATTGGTTCACGGGGCTGAAACTTTGCATGCCCTCCTTCTACATGGCTACAAACACCACCTGCAAATATCACGCCAATTGAGCGAGCATTTCCAAAGTTGACATTCCCATGTAGCGTCCCCCCTTAAAGGCGACGATCGAAAGTTCGGAAAATTCGGACAGGCCCACCGTAACAATTCATCAGTGCAGTGGGGCCTCGGCTGTTATATTTTAAAAGCTAATAAAGCGAAATTATGTTTTCGTGCAAATTTGTCGCATTTTGCCGAAACATAGCGAACGCAGCGGGACAAGCACTTTGGTGCAGTTTGGTGCAAATGGAGCAGCATTTCATATTGATTCTTTAGCGTTGTAATATTTTGCCCGTGTAATAAACTGTTTTCTAGCCCTGCTGCTATGTGTAGCTTTCATTTTAGCTAATAAGACTCGCTTATGTGAATAAAAGCATGTTACGACGGTCGATCCCTACACATTGCCTTCGCTTTGGCGCTTCGGCACGCCAAAGCTATGACCTTCCTTTGCGAGTCACGAGAAGAGCACTACGGCCTTGTCTCCTAGGTGTTGCCCACGAGCGGGAGAAAGGGAGAGGGGAAACCCACCTGGCGAACTTGTGCTGGGACAAGGGCAGCACCTTGCCCCGCACCACGTTGACAATCTTGTTCTTGTCCTCGGGGCGGCCGTGCTCGAGCACGTGCTGCACCACGTAGTTGCCGTACTGGTCCTGCACCAGCTGCTCCGTGTGCTGGTGCAGCTCCTCCAGCACGGGGCAGGTCTGGTCGCCCGTGCAGTGCTCCAGGATGCGCTGGATCACCCGGCAGCCGTACGGGTGCGTCGACAGCCCAAACACCTGATGGGGGGGATGAGAGGGGGAGTCTCTTCAGTCGGATGAGAGGGGGAGTCTCTTCCGTACGTAGGTTTGATGCCGCGTGCTCAGACCCTTCTCTCCTCGCAAACGGTTTGTTGTCAAGTTGCAAAGTCGCCGACTGGGACTTCAGATTCAATCGGTGGGCCGGTCCGAAATTTCTCCGAAAACTTTCTTTACGTCTATGGACCATTCCACAAAGTGCACACTGGGCGGCCCACTTTGTTCGATTACAGCGCCACCTACGTGCATTTTGGCATTTCAACGGAATCAACGGGGCAAGAAAGACCCGATACCAACGGCAGACGACAAACCGATTGTCCCCCCGGGCCTTTCGACCGATTCAGCAAGCTAGCCGAGGGAGATGGCATGCGCTGTTCTCTCCGTTTGGGCAGTTCTGGTG
Source organism: Ixodes ricinus (assembly GCA_037355805.1). NCBI lineage: Eukaryota > Metazoa > Arthropoda > Arachnida > Ixodida > Ixodidae > Ixodes > Ixodes ricinus. The sequence goes on along the minus strand of JAZHYW010032012.1, from coordinate 19,033 downwards.
GGCTTTACTGCCAGAACTGCTGAAACATGAAGGCTCGTTTCCCTCTTTCCTTTCATCCCACAGAATGGTCTATAGTCGCTGACAAGTCCTCCTTGTTGTTCTCACCCCGTCAGTGACTGTAGCGATACTCTCCATCTGCATACATTTGAGATCGCATCTGAGCCTTTTCCTCACAACCGACTTGCCGTTCCGTTGCTGCACCGTTGACCGAGACCCGAAGTCAATTCTGTTCGATCGACGCACAGGTCCGAAACCTGCCCGGTCTCGCAAGCTCTCCCACTGCTTCTTTTTACGTCTGGCGCGTTTACTACTAAGGAACACCTACGTTTCTCATTAAACACCCGTGTTTCATAGTAACGTGGGTGCTTTGGTTAACCCGACATGAACCGACTCTGTTTATCTGTTTAGAACAAAACATTGTACTGCGGTGTACCTCGTCACGTAGCGCACGGCGCACCAAGTTGAACGCACTCAAACGGGTGAATCAAAGGCGACGTTTCGAGTCCCGTCCCCTTAAACGAGGTGCTGAACTGAGTGTATTCGACTGCTTATCGGAACCACTCAAAAGGTCTGCTGAAGCAACACAACCAATAAATGCAACAATAAAAAAAAAAAAAAGCTGGAGTTATTAGGTGGGGGCAGAAGACAAGAAGGAAATCGAACCGTGTTTTTACTTGGTATAATTGAGAAGACGTTTGAAAGAGATTGAAGCATATCTTGGTCCTATAACGTATGAAGCACAACCGTTAAGGGGAAACACTGCCCCAAAAAAAAAGAAAATTCTGCAAAAAAAAGTTGATTTTGAAAAATAACATGTTTACATCCACCAACACCTAGAGAGTATTCCCAAAAAGTTTAATTAATTTTCACTGCATAGTTAATTTTTTATAAATTATTTTCTGTCCACTGAAGCTAAAGAAAAGGTAGGGTTTAGAGCACTTTGAATGCATTTTTCTCCGGTCCACTTTTTGGTATAAATTCCATTGTAGTGAATCTATCGTTTGATAATGGCAATACAGGAAGGCTCATTCTTTCCTTTTCCTGACTGAAATTTAATAAAGAATGCGGCTATGGAACGTTTTTGTCAATGTACGAATGTCTTTTATACAAAATGTTGACATTTTGTCGAAGACACAGAAGACCAAAAAGTTGACCAATTTTGCAGAAGAGAAATTTTATAGAAATAAATTACTTTTTAGAAAAAACGTTCCATAGCCGCACCCTCTAGGCATTCTGCTACATATCTAGCAAATAAAAATCTTGAATATCGCGATAGTTTTCTGACGATAGATTAACTAAACAATGTAGGCGCATTGCTGATAGAAGCTACTCTAATTTCCTTCACATCTAACCGACAGACCTGAAATTTTGTTATACACCCTCTAGCACGACCACCAGCCTACCCTGTAAATTTCATTAATTTTAATACAAGAGTTCAAAAGTTGACCTCCCAGGGGATGTGTCCCCTTAAAGGACACATGCAAAGAAAAAAACTTTTTTTTTTTTAAACAGCCGGGTTGCAAAAAGGAAGTCATAAAGCGAATTTACAACGAAAAAGCTCTGGTGGTGCTTGTCTGCGTAGACGCTGAGCCGCAGCATGCCAAGCCTTTCGTTCGTTTTCATCCATGTCAGAAAGAGAATATGTGGTATGGAACGTGGTTATATACGTATTTGACAGCAGCGCCGTCTCGTCATCATTTTTTTTCATCTTTTTTTTTTTTTGCTTACGTGCGAAGTTGGACAGACATACGGATATGGCTAGCCCCTAAGGAGCTTCACCCCTAAAAGCATTTCGTGCTTTGGAACGCCCAGCCTCACCTGTCCCTGGAAGGCATTGATGACGAACTGCAGGGCTGTGGGGTCCACGCACTCGATGCATTTCTGCACCACATGGTTGCCGTTCTGATCCTTGACGCACTTGAGCACGTGGCCATCCAGCTCCTTCACCACCTCCTTCTGCAGTCACCAAAAACAAAGCGATCCTCAGGAAGACTTCTAAGCTTTACACGACGCATTTCCCGCTGAGAAACTACTGCCGCCGCACTGACATTTCGCGCCCAAGAGGTGATAACCCTAAGCAGAGGAGACAAAAGTCGCGCCCTTTGCTGTAATAGCGTGGCAAAGGCTGCGGTAAGACAGACCGTGATGCGTTGGTGGGGAATAACTGCGCCATACATGGGTAAATTACTTCGCTTCAAAAGTAGATTAACTACAGTTACAATTACCACCATATGAAAAGTAATTAATTACAATTACAAATTACTTTTAAAAAGTAATGCAATTATTTTACAATTACATATTTCTGAGAGCGACACGACTTGGGCCATATAACTTTAAACGAGTTGTATAGAAATGCAACATATTTGTTCATTCCTTGCCCTAATAATTGATGCGGCTTAAGCATCGATACATAAATGTCACATATTGTGTTTTCCTGTTATGAATTTTGTTATATTCATGATAGAACTTGACGGTTTGGGGCAATGAAGTCCTTATACTATTTTCAACAAATAATAATAAATTAATTCATATGCAGGGAGACGCCAGATCGCTAATGAAAAAATTGTTGACAGACTTGTTAGTCAGGCAAATAAAAATGCGACAATTAGTCATATATGAATATTTTTTAAGAGTTATTATAAAACAAAAATCCGCACGCGCTAATACGACCATATTCCCATACAAACATCATGTTATTGAAAATTATTTGCATTGAGTTAAAACATAATGGCTCAGAAAGGTATAAGAACCGAATCGGGGCTCCCGATTCAGTGAAGTAAAACCAATAGGAAATAAACTTGAAAATAATACAAAGACACAAATATGCGACAGTACTAAAAAAAAAAACGTAAAACATTGGCAAAAAAAAAAAAAAAAGAAAGAAAACTTCATGGACAATTAAAATTCCCAGCCTCAACTAAAGGCTGAAGATGAATTTTTTTTTTTCCATATGTGTGCATGATTACGTTATTGTTTTCTGCTCGCACCTCGGACGGCACACATTTCACCAATGTTTCATGTGGTACCTGCTTACGATTAGAAGGTCTAGCTGTGCAGTGGAATCATTAAATATCTGCTTTGTATGTGTAGCTATCCATACAGCAAATCATAATTCTGTCTTGCATCATATTTAGCTGAATTCTTGATAATTAAAACAAAATTTGTGGCATTTTGTCAAAAAGTCTGGAAGTTGCGTGAAAAACTCGCAATTGCTGATAAAAATCTGTGTGAAAAACTTCAAAAGTCGTTGAAAAAGTTCTGAAGCTGTGTGGAAATCCACAATTAAGTCGTGTAAAAAAAAATCTCACAAGTTGTAAAAATTTTCATAAGGTTGTGAAAAAAAAAAGTGAAGTCACCAATTTGCGCAAAGCCGACAAGTTGTGCAAGAAAAGTACCAAGTCACAACAAAGCCAACAAGTCACACGAAGTGCCGATGTCGTGCGACAAAGCTCACAAGTTGTGGAAAAGCAACTAGCGCAAAAAAGTGCATACGCTGGTGAAAAAGTATGTAAGACAATGAAAAAAAAAAACTCAAAAAAAGCCGCAAAAACCAAGAAACGCAAAAAAATAAAAAAAAATAGTAAAAAATAAAAAATTGCGGTTGCTTAGCTCGGTTATGCCAGGATATACGTAAGCGTGAGCTTATGCGCACAAAATGAGAGGCGCTATCAAGCGGCTCCGGTGCAGCGGCAGACTTGGCTACTGCGCAACGGAGGCGCACAGCTGGGCACGCGGCGGCGCCAGTGCGTCTGCCGCGGCTATGACGTCACTCCTCTGGAATGTGCAGACCGGTGAGGCGCGCGCAATGGCGGCTTTGGCGCGCCAGCTGTGTGCCGTGTGACGTCACTGCTCCTCGCGCTTGCGCAGCACGGCTCATTATGCGAGCCACACGAAACTGCTCAACCTCCGCCAGTGTAGCTCATGCTACAAAAGTCTAAGAAGTCGCAAAGAAGTCCATAAATTAGTATAAAAAAAGAAAGAAAAAAAAGCTCAGAAGTGGTGAAAAAGTTAATAAGTAGTTCGAAAAAAGGTTGGAAGTCGCGAGAGTGCCCAGAAGTTGCATGACAAAGCTTATGAGTTGTAAAAAAGTCAACAAATGCTGCGCGGGAGAGCCCACCTGCTGGTCGGTGGAAATGGACTCTAGGGCCTTCTGGATGACCCGGCAGCCGTACATCTGCAGAGCCAGGGGCAGTACGTGGCCCTTCACTTTCAGGGCCAGGGCCTGCTTCTGCTCAGGGCTGCCAAACTCAAAGAACTTCTGGATCACATAGTTGCCGAACACGTCCGTCATCAGGTTGTATGCCGCCCCCAGGATCTCCGAGAAGACCAGTTGCTTCTCCGAGGGCGTTGCCCGTTCCAGCTTCTGCTGGATGAACCTGCACAGGAAGAGCCCCGTGGTCGCAGAGTGTTCGTTGTGCTCCAGACGCAAATTTGTGCTCGCCTAAATTGTCACGCGAGTGCAAAAAAAAAAAAGGTTTGCAACTTGAAATCTGTCTTTTGCTGCTTTTAGATTCTGTCTATTTTCCTTAATCACAGGCGGCAACGACGGAGGAATCGGAACATGTTTTTCAAATCGATCGGCTCACAGTCCTAGCTATAAAGTCCAGCAATCCAATCCACTAAGTAAAATATTTTTTCAATGTAACGTCCCAAAAGCATGTCCATGAAACTTCTTCAACGACCCGTGCGGCCATGAAACCCACGTTCACAAAGAGTTGTCCACGACATCTGCTTCCACAAAAAATGGTTTGACAAAAAGATATGGACCCTACTGTGACAGGGATAACTAAGGAGCAAAGTCATGCAACTAAACTTGCCGTCGCCATACTTTCTGCAGCACTCCAAGCTGTTGAAGCTACAAGAGCGAGCGCGATGCTTCATTTGGCGTCCCCTTCGCACGAGAGCTCGTGCAAGTACGACAACGAAGTTTCATGCTCTCGCAGTGGCGCGGGGCCGCAGCACCGTGGAAACCGCGCTAGCCTTGATGATGCGGCATAAAGTAGTCGACGCCAAATATAGTCTACAATACGGAGAGTAGGCTGAAATTCATTCCTCTCGACTGTTACCTGTGCCTGCGGCCAGCTCGTCAATAAGTGCTTTCAGACGGCGGAGAACTCAGAAAAGTCTGTCGATACATGGCTCGATCCTGCACCTTCTGGCCAAACATGAAAGCCCGACTCTTACCTGGAGCCGTGCTGGTCTTGGGAAAACTCCACGATGTGGTTGGCCAGGTCCCGTAGCTGCAGGTTAGGGTACCGGTTGTTGCGGAAGTCCTCCAGTAGCCGGCTCCGTCCTGGGGGCTTCTCCAGGCTCGAGCTGGGCAACGTGGGGATCAGATTATTTTGATTTTCCTCTTTATATTCGAATGTAGCCTAACCAGTAGACTCTTTCTACCGTTCAAATGCCCATATTCTTCGGTGGCGATTACGTCAAACCCCGCTAAAATGTAAGACAAGAGTGACATCGTGCAACTTTACCCAACTGCCGTTCCCATTTTTGCCGCGTCGCCCGAATGCATGCACAGAGAGAAGCTCTTTTTCCGTGGAGACAGTCCCACTCGAGCCCATTTGCTACTTGGAGTAAGATACTCAATAAGACTAGAGGTATTGCACAATCTTACACAATATACTAGTAATTATCTAATACGGTAAGGGTCTGCAAAGGCATTTCTAGGGATCTGGAAGCCTTCTCTCTTATCTGTCAAACAAACATACACAGGAAGACACCCCACTCTCATGCCATGTTTGTTTTGTATACAAAGATAAAAGCTAATTCCACACTAAAGTATTCGCTTTCCTTGCTAATTGCGGCATTAAAGCTTCGGCGCACCGCAAGTTTGGCATGCACACGGACCGAGCGTTCACGCACACACATTCCAGCAATCTCGAAGTACATATTATCTGCAAACGAATTGAATGCGGCCAGCGGTGGCCCAGACGGGCTCGCTTCCCCTGCAGTAAGAGTCCAGGCACTGCTTTTTTCCGTCTTTTTTTCTTGCCATACATTAGAAACATTTGACATTTGTCTGACTTTTCTTGCTCGACATGACAATAAAACAAGTTTATTCCGCACTAAAGCATTAACTTCTCTCGCTAATTGCAACTGTGCAGCTTCTGCACACAGCAAGTGTCGCACACACACAGACCAAGCGTTCGCGCACACACGTTCAAACACTCCTGGTGTACAAATCAAACCTCTAAAAAACAGACCATTCTGGAAAAATACAGCGCCTCGTGTTATGTTTTTGACGCACCATGACAATCCGACGTACGTCATGTCGTGGAGTCGCATAAATAGAAGTAGCAGTTTGTGTTTGATTAGCATTTTGCGATTTCTTTGTGCTTTAAACTTGCGGTGGTAAGGCATCTACCAAATTGTAGCTCTCGAATTCCCAGACTTTTCCAGGTTCTTCCGAACATTTCAATTAAATTTTCCGACCGTTATAAAAGAAAAAAATGTGGAGGATGGGACCGCAGCAGCTGTTTGGGTTGTCTTCGCTTAATCCCAGTCAATTGGGCCGTGGCTTAGGCTGGCAATGCCTCGAGCAACAGTCACTCGGGGCGGAGGCCGATCCACGCCACAGCACGCCACATCCTTCTGCTTCGTCGCACGTTACCGTGCCGCCACCATCCCCCACATTCCCCGACCTAGTCGACTTTTCAATGATTTACACTTTTCTAGATGCCTCTGGTTCATCGGCAATTCCAGTTCTATGAGGAGGAGGAATTGAACCACTTCCCGGATGTAGGGAGCACGTGAGCCGGCCCGAGCGTACGATAAAATGGCCCCACAGTTCCCCGCACCACGTAGTACAATTCGGGAAGGACGAATGCAGCCGGCAGCGAACCAGAGAGACTCACTTCCTCTGCAGCGTGCGCCCGGGCACTAGGGCACTCGAAGATCCCAGCATGCTGCCGAGGGGTCCGTTGCGCACCAGATACTTCGCCTCAGCCCCGGGAGCAGCCGACATCATGCGGCCCCGAACGAACCTGCACTCAAAGCAGACGTCAGCACGCCGAAATTAGAAAGCCAACACTTAAGAGAGTAAGGCACGCTTCAGATGGGCCAAATTTCCCGGCAATTTCGGCTAGGTTGGTCCCTAGCTTTCCGTAGATTCTGGCGCCGCGACACGAATCGCCCGGATCGGGTCCGGCTCAAAGCGAACGAGCAACTCAGACAACTTGGAGACGTTTGAAGCGGCAGTAGCCAATCAGGGACGCGACACTCCCACCTGACACCTCTGTGGCGGTGATGACGAAAGTGCGGTGCAAAGCAGCAAACGCGGGAGTCTTGGCGTCTCGCCGTCCGTCGCAGGGAGGACTGCGAGGTGCCTGCTCGTGAGGACGACGCCATATCGAGATTTTGCCGTTCAGACCCCGCAGTCCGTGAACGCGACACGATGCCCAACAACTTCGCCAAGACGTGTGGATTAACGTAGGACCAGTTGTTTTTTGTAATTAAAGTTTTGCTATGCTTTCTTTTATTTTATCTACGGTAAAATCCCGAGAGATGGCCCACCTAAAATGGAGAGAAAATCGAGTGAAAATAGGAGTGGGCAAACTTTCGCTGTGCAATCAAGAAAAGTTGAGAAGATGCTATTTTTAGATCATTCATCTCCGGCAGACCTATATCTCGGCAAGGAACAATGAAGCAAAGATGACTGTACTTTCAAGAAAGCAACGTTCGCTTATATCCCGCCATAGCCAACTAGACAGCATTTAAACCGAGGTTGTCATTGATCTGAACACCGATTATTAGGAGTGGGCCATCTTTCGACGTTTAAAAGGAAATAGCAAATCGAGCCAAAAATGAGGGGACGGGTTATCTTTGGGGGTGGGGCATTTCTCGGGATTTTAGAGCATCTTTCTAAGTAAATATCTCCCTGGTCACTTTTTTATGCACCCGACACCCCCTGGGGACTCACCCAGGCTGAGGTTGGAGGAAGAGCCGTTCAGGGAGGGCGGCGGTGGGGTCAGGCTCTGGGGCAGCATGCCCACGGGGCCCGGGGAGGCCGCTACCGTGCCCAGGGGCCCGTAGAACTGGCTGCCCTTGCCCTGGGCTCCCGCCGACGAGTAGGAGGACTCCAGGGTTGCCGCCGTCGCAAAGGGACCGCGGCCGGCGCCCCGGTCAGCATGGGGCCGTCCCTCCGTTCCAGGGAGTCCCTCCGGGGGGACTCCGTGCTGCCCCCGAGCCCTGGGCACGGAGACCGGAAGACCCCCGTCAACAGGGCTCTGGCACCAGGCCGAAGTCGGCCCGCGCACTCCGCTCAGAAAAAGTGTCATGACTGTATGCCTTGATGCACCACTTTAAAGGGACGTCGAATTCTTGCCCAAAAAAAAGAATCTTTAAGTGCGAGAAGAGGGCACGTATGTCGCAAAACAAACTTTTTCTTTTTTAGAAAAAAACAAAACAAATAGGGGTGGTTCAGCCAGTTTTGAGTTTGGAGCAAGTTTTGGAGCAGTGAAAATTCTCGTTTCAAAGCACCTTTGTAGAAAAAATATCAGTAGTTTCGAGCAGCTTTGAAGCAGCACATACCGTATTTACACAAATGTTTGTCGACCCATTTTTCAAGGTTTGAAAATGTGAAGTGGCGGAGTCGACTTTTAATCGAACCAAAGCAATCCACCGCCAACAAACAGGAAACAATTGCGATATCAAGAACACCCGGGATTGTTACGAGTTGAGCCGGCTGTACCTGTAGCATTGCGCTATTCTGTGCGCTCATTTTACAAGAAAGTTTTTTTTTTTACAGAGGAGCTGTTAAGAGCTAGTTTCCCCAGGATCGTGTCTGTCCCCCCAAAAATGTAGACACAACACTCTGGACAGCTACCGCCATCTATGAGCAACGACGGAAACCAGACAACTGGCTTGCCGGTTGTCTGGTTGCCGCCGTTGCTCATAGATGGCAGTAGCTGTCGAGTGGTGTGTTTGGCGGTTTTCTGGTTGCTGCCGTCGCTCATAAATCGTGGCAACCTTTCCAGCCTTTCCATTCTGGCTTGTCAACTTGCGGCCGGCCATTACTTCATTCCCACCATAGTACAGCTTTGCTGGTATTCCTTCTTCACCAGAGTAGAAAGGCTGAAAGTTTTAGGGGCGAAGCTCCTTAGGGCCTAGCCTTGTCCGTCCGTCCAGCATCCGTGCTCACATAAAAAATCAGCAGAACCGATCCTTTGGGAATGATTATCTACGTTAATGCGAATAGCATCAAACGGTGCGGAGTTATGCGCGTTCGTCAGGTGGCCGGCACACTCTAGATACGCCAGCCCACTCTTGAGGCGATTCTAAATTTGTTGACACTTTCACAGCCCTGCGCACGATCTCCGCAGCCCAGCACGTGTGTTTGTGTCACTTAGGAAGGCGAGCAAAGCACGCGCCATACGCACAAACACTCAAAATGGTACCGACCAGACTTTCGGCGTCTCAGCTAGTCTCAACCAACGGTACTCTAAACGGTTGTTTATATCTTTACCATAGGACACGCTTTACAGCGCTGTCACAGCTACCGGTGCGCGCGCGTTCCATGCACGAGGGCTCATTCCGCTCTCGTGAGGCTGAGCACGGCCGCTAGCATCACCCTCTCCCGAGCGCGGGAGAGGGTGAGCTAGCGGCCGTGCTCAGCCTCACGAGAGCGGGATGAGCCCTCGTGCATGGAACGCGGCGCACCGTGGCTGTGACAGCACTGTAAAGCGCGTCCTATGGTAAAGATATAAACAACCGTTTAGAGTGCGTTGAATGACTGCCTTCATAGCTCTGTGGTTAGCGCGTCTGCCTGCTGATCAAAGGGTCAACGGTTCGAATCCCAGCCGGCGCCGGTCTTTTTTATTTATTTATCGACCCGCGGCGTAAGAGGGTTAGATAGCCAGATAGATAGATAGATAGATACATAGACGAAAAGTGCGTGAAGTATCCAAAGAATGCTATTCGCATTAAAAAGAAAAAAATCAGCAGAACCCATCCTTTGGGAATGATTATCTACGTTAATGCGAATAGCATCAAACGGTGCGGAGTTATGCGCGTTCGTCAGGTGGCCGGCACACTCTAGATACGCCAGCCCACTCTTGAGGCGATTCTAAATTTGTTGACACTTTCACAGCCCTGCGCACGATCTCCGCAGCCCAGCACGTGCGTTTGTGTCACTTAGGAAGGCGAGCAAAGCACGCGCCATACGCACAAACACTCAAAATGGTACCGACCAGACTTTCTGGCGTCTCAGCTAGTCTCAACCAACGGTACTCTAAACGGTTGTTTATATCTTTACCATAGGACGCGCTTTACAGCGCTGTCACAGCTACCGGTGCGCGCGCGTTCCATGCACGAGGGCTCATTCCGCTCTCGTGCTAAGCCTCACGAGAGCGGAATGAGCCCTCGTGCATGGAACGCGCGCGATGGTAAAGATATAAACAAGTTTTTAGAGTGCTTTGAATGACTGCCTTCATAGCTCTGTGGTTAGCGCGTCTGCCTGCTGATCAAAGGGTCAACGGTTCGAATCCCGCCGGCGCCAGTCTTTTTTATTTATTTATCGACCCGCGGCGTAAGAGGTTAGATAGCCAGATAGATAGATAGATAGATAGATAGATAGATACAGACGAAAAGTGCGTGAAGTATCCAAAGAATGCTATTCGCATTAAAATGTTTGCGCAGTCGACAGGATTCGAACCTGTGCGGGGAGACCCCAATGAATTTCTAGTCCATCGCCTTAACCACTCGGCCATGACTGTGGGACGAGTAGGGGGCTCTGAGATGTGGTAGTAACTCAAGAGCTGGGGTTTCTGTCATGTATGAAACGTTGCATGTAGCCGCTCAACGTCTATACAGGAGAGGGCGCTGCGGTCAAATGCGTTAAACTTTGCTTGCATTGGCTCAACATTTATAGACGAGAGGGCGCAGCGGTCAAATGCTCAAATGCGTATATAACCACGTTCCATACCACACATTCTCTTTCCGACATGGACCGTTCACTTAAGCGGTAAAGATGCATTCCCACGGCTTCTAGCAGATCCAAGCTGATCCGCTAGAAAAACCACTGGCTCTGCATTTCACCGACCATAAAGCAGTAATAATGAAGTCGAAACGCAACCTGGAACTCAGCACTACCTATGAGCAATAAAAAAAATCAGCACCATCAGCACTACCTATGAACAATAAAATCAGTATCATCAGCACCACCAGAGCTTCGCCCCAATCAACATCATTCACCACATGGAGATGCGGTCATTATTTCTTTGAATCGAGGCGCCTTCGGATGTATTGGAGGATATCAGGTGTGCGGGGGTCGCGAAAGGCGGGACGATCGGCTAGGGATGTGAGAATCTGGTGTCGAGAGAACTTTAGCCGGGCTGACTGAACGACACTTTTTTTAAACATTTTGCTCGAACGAGTATTATTGATAGCAATTTGCAAATTAGCCTGAATGTATGGCGAAGAACAATGCACGGCGCGCCTAACTCCCAGGGGTAGCGGCACTTCTTGTAAGAGCCACTCCGAAGGCCACTGGAACGACCTCACGCCTCACTCCCTAAGGCTTTTTCCGCAGTTTTTCGCACGATTCACGGTCGCAAGCCGTTTGATAGAGTGTAAAGATCATGCTGTAGTGCCAATCCTTTATTTTTATTGACACGCACGATCCGAGCAGCTTAGGTTTTCGGTTGCTCATTTATGGCCATTCCTCATCTAGAAGCAACCAGCAACTGCGCTGCTGGATGCAAGTTCGACCCGTCGGAGAGGGTGGCACTCCAGTGGAGTGTGCAGCAGCACGGGATCTGAACTAGCGGCAAGCGAAGAGGCTTCCGCGGGCCGAAGTCTGGATAGGTGGGGACGCCTTTTGGAGTTTGAGGTCAGGCTTGTAACGTGCGCCACAAAAGTGTGCAATCGGTCCCTACCCGTGACGTGCAACGCGATCACCGAGCAAGCTCAGAAGATGCGGTTGATGCTGTCATTTGCGTAAGATTTTGTTAAAGGGACAATGAAGGCGATTTAATTTAATTTGTTTAAATTGTGTTTTTAGGCTTCTTGGGAACCTGGCATACTGCCTAAATTTTTATAGACATTTGTGACGCATATTTCTATACCTACGAAAGAACTGAAGAAACCGAAACTCAACTATCTGCGTTTCTCGTTTTGGGCCTCCGAAAACGGAGGTGACGTACGGAGTGACGTCACATGTGAATTGTCGGTACCGGTAGCATTTAGGGCGTCGAGACTCTGGTTACCGCGGTGGGTTATAGCAGCGCGGTGGCGCGGTCGTTTCGCCGAATTTGTCAACATGGACGGCAATGCCGCTCTCGCGAGCGAGTTCGAGCTTCCGTTCGGTAACCGAACACCAACGGAACGGGAGTACGTGCGTGGCGGCCTCTGCTATCACCCGACGGAGACCGCACAGCCGGCAACGAGCGGCCCGCATGCCGAAGGACGGACGCCGGGGAGATGCCGAGGGAAAGCGGCAGCGATCTGGCCGTTCTGGCCGTCACAAGCGGCGCGTCAGCGACCAATCGCTGACGCGCGACGTCGCAAACGGCGCGCGTCAGCCCGTTTGGCGGGGCCAAGGCGCGCGACGTCACAAACGGCGCGACGCGCCGTTTGTGACGTCGCGCGTCTTGGCCCCGCATCGGTCACGCGAGCTCCGCTTCTCCTGGCTTCTCCCGCAACTCTCGGGGCGTCGCCCCAGTCGATCCCGGTGCAATTATTACCGCGACTGTTTTATTGATTTGCGCGGCACACAAGCGCCGGTTTCGGCTGAAATTTGGGCAACGTGGCCTGAGACGTGCCTGGAACCCAGTTCAATCACCAAAAAGATGTCCTAAATTGCCCTCATTGTCCCTTTAAACGACGCAGTGCTTCGAAAACGTAGCAAAGATGACGACGGGGATTGACATCACCAGTGCAGATCTATCGTACTCTTTAGTCACGGACAGAGCGAGAACGTCAGAGAGTAGCCTCAGTTGTCCCGCCTCCAGTGAGAGCTTCCTAGTTTCAATAACGTCTGCAGTGATGGAAGTGGCATTTGTCCCTTTGGAGCAAGTTCTGTAGCAGGCAAAATATCCGTTTGGAGCAGCCACTGGCGCTTTTGGAGCAGATGCCAACTTCTTTTAGCATATCACTTAAAAATAAATTGATTGCACCGCTAAATGACTTTATATTTGATAATGACTGAGGGTTTCTCTTTGATAGTGGAGCATGTTAATTCTTACCTTTTGTAATAAGAACAAATAGGGCACAAAAGGTACATAGAGCTTACTTTTTAGAAATAAGGCCCTGTTCAGAGTAGGTTCCATTTACAACGGGTACTAAATAGATTGAGAAATTAATCACACTTCAATTAGAATAAAGCCTCCCTCCCACTTTTACACCCGGTAGTTCATTTCGCCTGTATGTATTGTTTCTGTAAAATGCCATTAAAAACCAACATAGTCGGTAACACGTCTATCAGTAAAAATGCGCCTCCTAAATTTTATCCTTACCAAATCCGAAACTTGAATATTAAAAAATTAAATTGAATAAAAAAAACAAAAAAAAAACAGCCACCCGAAAATATTACGAAAACCTACTCTTACGCTTACATTTATTCAAATAAAGCACCGCGTATATATTTTTTCTGCTTTCGTTTTCGACTCAACATTTGAAAACAAAATCATATAATCGAGACCCACCAATACGGACCTGCAATAGTACTTGGCATAATTTACATGTACATCGTGCGAAACCAGACGCTCACCCATGCCAACAGCTACTCCCTAGCCCTCCGGTGCAAGGCGGTGAAGCTCAACACACGTGGACTTTTGAGAGGCGCCACGGAGTCATACGGCAGACATAATAATCAACTGATCTCACCAGGAGTACAGGAGCCTGGTTCTGTTTTATCGCAGTAGCCGCCAGTGGCGTACCAACTTGTTTTTGAGTGACGGGGCAACCCCCCCCCCCTCTCCAGGGCTGGGGGCGGCGCCCCTGGGCGTCGCTGGCCAGTGTTTGCCCTGCCCAGGGGCGGCTGTTTCGGGAGAGGGGGGGGGTCAAAACACATGCCTTGCCCCCCCCCCCCGGTTGGTACGCCCATGGTAGCCGCCATCCTAATATTTTGAAATGTTTGTCGCGACTTTTAGCTCCGCCGACATCGTTTGAAATTTTACAGGATGTCGTTGATCAAGCCGCCAGCGTATATACGGATCAGCGCGGTGGTCGAGCAATCTTAAAACTTTGTTTCAGCTTAATTTAAAGTGCAGCCGACGCTACGAGCCAATGGGCTTCACCAAACAATGTCAAAGCGCGAAATTGAGGCATCCGACCATCTTCCTGTATGTGTTCTTGCATCGATTAAACCAATGAAATGCAGCGAATGTCCCGTGAATTGCGCTTTTACAATACGTGTTCGTGTTGTATATGTTCGAGTTTTCGACTGTGCTCTGACCTTAGATGAACCAACGCATACGGTGAGTAGAAACCCTGTAAAAATACATATATACATAAATTTTGTTCTGGTTATTTCGGCGCAGGCGTGGCGCAATTCTTAGCCAAAATGGAATTTTGGAGCAAGATGTAGCAGACTTTCGCTCATGGCGCAATTTGGCGCAAATGGCGCAGCACTTCCATCACTGCGTCTGGGCATCTCATGCGCCTTGTGCGTGCATGCGCAGCCAAAGCACGCCAGAAGGCATCGATCGCGTGCTGGAGGCCAGCCTTTCAAAAGAGATACCCTGCCATTCTCACGTGTTTGCCGTAAAATGCGCCTCTAAAGATTTTGTAATTTTATTTTTAAGGCAAAAGCTTTGCTTGTTTTGAGCGAAAAGCGCTGAAAAAGCCGATAAAAATATGATTGAGCAACATGGGCCGCTCAACGGGCAATCCTTCTTGTCCTTTTACCCTGGCGTCGTCTAGACCTTTAGGACGACCTCACTCGTCACATTACATAAAAAACAAGTATCGTCGTTGTGCCTGAAAGATTGCCATACAAGCATGTCATCAAGCGTCGTCATACGTCATGTCACCGCCAGAGCGCCATGTGCAAAAGGTGAGCTTCAAATTTAATCGGAGTCGTCATCGTCATCCTAGACACCACACCATACTTGGCGTCTATCTCTAGGATGTTGTCCTTAACTTTAACAAGAGTAGAAACATTACTCGAAACCACTTCTCCCGTAGGAGTATAATGCTTCTGCCTTCTACACGTAAGCAGTCTTGAGTGTACTCCTGTATTTTTTTTTTGCTGATGCGCAATGTGGGTACAATTGAGTCGACTTACAATCATGTAAGTATGGTACGTATGTTTTGAACAACTCGGCGAATTCCCTATTAGTGATACATTCATGTAATCGCTACAGTGTGATGCCCATTAAAGGGATACTTCAACGAAATTTGAAATATTCCCGTCGTGTTCAAAAATAGGTTGAATTATGATCCACAATATCCGTAAATGACAATCGCACGTTTGTATTTTGATCCTGGTGGCTGTATTTTTCGTTATAAACGGTCCACTCTGGCAAGCGCTCGGAGAAGGCCCAGCTTAGAGCACGTGACATCCAACGCAATCGTGACGTAGGTCGTCTCAAGACGAGCAAAGCTACGGCGAGGCTGACGTCGAGAGGATGGCCTAGTCGTTCCAGCCACCGAAGCGGCTGCTTTTGTACGAATTTTGAGTGACGGGTTAATCTTCTATAATCTTGTAGGGGGACAATAGCGACTTCTGCGACACACAAAGGGATTCTCGGGAAGAGGGGAGTTCCTCCTTCCCCCCTTCTCTCGTCGTGGCCGGAGGCGAGACGACCTCCGTCACTAGCTGTCAAGGTTCCTAGACGAGCATTACAAACGAGGCGTTAGCGACATCCACCAGGTGCTCTTTGCTAATCGTTTAATTCATTTTAAAATTCCTTTTGAGACTTTTTTAAACAAGATATTGGTATGTTCCATGTGATACTGCTCTTTTGAACACATATAGACCAAAAATTGAGCGCCGAAATTTCGTTGTAGTATCCCTTTAAAAACCCAAAGTTAGCAGTTATACTGTATTAGCCAAATTGCACTTCGACGGCTGTGAAGCTGCATCATAAACTTAGTCAAATTGATGTTTTGTTTCCATTAGTGCTAGTGAACATAGGTTAGCAGGACTGATGTAAGCGACGTAACAATTACCATTAAGAAGATGATTCAGTTCGTTCGCAGATAAATGCTTTGGCGCCGATTGGCACGATTTTTCCCTTTGGACGCAACAAGGCGCAGGCAAGAGGAAATTTCTCAAAATGGCACACCTAAACAACCCTTAAAAAAAGATTTTTTTTTTTTTTTCAAATATGTATGTAACGAAATCAGCTGGAGCAATTAGAAAACATGCTCATTTTTAGAGATTCAATGTTTCAAAATAGAAAACCTATTTCAGAATTGCTCCCAACCCAAAACATGTATCGCAATGCAAAAAAAAAAAAAAATCTTTTCTTTTATGAAGGGAGGGGGAGGGGGGGGGACCTCTTCCAGAGCCGTATATTGGGAGAGTTTGGCCAGTGGGTGTGGCGACGAAGGCGCCGGAGAGGAGAAAAGTAAATGAAAGAGACGAGAGCGCCGAGCGAGCGAGAGAGAAGAAAAGAGCAGGGAGGAGACGACCGCCATTTTTTCGCAACGCTGTCGGAGAAGAGCACTGCTGAGGCTACGCGTCGTCTGCTACGAGCCGACTTCTTTTTCGCCCAAATATAAGTTTGTGGCCATACGTCGAGAAAGCTTCATTTATTAGCTTTTTAACCCACCCAGGAATAACAGTATATAATTTTCTTGCCAGAGCACGCGATATAAAAGGAAATAATTGAGATTTAGATGCCGATCCCATGCATTCCGCCGGAAGAATGAACGAAAATGGCAGCCCTCTCCACTCAGCTGGGAGCAGCCGGGAGTTCACGCGCATGCGCTGATGCCTCTCGCTCTGCACTGCGTGCTGATTGGCTCACTCGGGAGGAAAGCGTTACGGCGGCGAGATCATAGACAGACCAAACTCTCCCCATATACGGCTCCGACCTTTTCAAGTAATGAGCGCCGTCCGGGGAGTTGTCCGCAAACTACATAGGAAGGGCAACCCAATATGTTTCCGCCTTTCACAACACCTTGGCATTGGGCTGCTGTATCGGTTTTCCTAGCTCTGTATGCCCCACGACGCTCAAAAAAGAATCGTCAAAACAGAGGAAACACGCACAAAGACAGATGCCAAACGTATTAATCGTGCGGGACAATGCCCGCCCCCCCCCCCCAAAAGGTGATGGCAGGAAGCGAGGCCAGACGAGAGGGTGTAACACACATGCCATCATCTCTTCAGAGCCCCGGCGGGAAGACGGGCGAGGAGGTTCACTCACCGATGCCAACTGGTCCCGCGGGAGACGTCCCAATGGGCCCCAGGGAGGAAGGTCCCCCGTAGCCGAGGCCCGAGGCAAAGCCCCCGCCCCGGAGAAGGCCGAGGCCCCGGGGCCCCCACCTCCGGGGTTGTAGCCTCCAGAGGGGCCGAAGGGGTGGCTCGAGCCCCCGGCCGCCGAGAACAGCCCAGACCCTGGGGGCCCCCTGGGGACCACCGCTCCCCGTACCACCCCCTCCCCCTGGGAGCCCAGGAGCCGCAGGCTGCCGCCGTTCAGGGACCCTGAAACCACGGCGAAGGGGAAGTTACCCCTACGTACGCCACGTGGAGAGCTCGTACCGCGGGAAGCGAGTGGCAATGCAGGAAATAAACAGACGGTTTTTGTGATTTATTTATTTACCGTATTTTCCGGACTATGGTCTGCACCCGCTCCGTACTCTGCAGGGGCAAATTTGGGGTCAAAAATAAAAGCTCTCCCTTAGATGGTTAACACCCAGTGCATAGTCCATACCCGGTGCATAGTCCGCACCCGGTGCATAGTCCGCACCCAGTGCAGAGTCCGCACCTAGTGCCTCGTTCGAACGTAAAAATTATCATACGCAGCACACCTTGACAAGTGTCTGCTGTACAAGCTCACAGCGAAGCTTGAACCATACATACATTAATATGAATATACTCCGTTATTCATAAAATCCTTTACGTCTTGTCACAGTGAACGATCTAGAAAAAAACAAATCCTTGTATAGTACGCTCACACAATATGATAGAAAGTAGACGGGATGAACTTCGGTTTGGCAGTAATAAGGTTGACACACGTACCGTAATATCCCGAGATGCCCCACCCCCTTTTGACTTGATTTGCTATTTTATTTTAAATTCAGAAAGACAGCCCATTCCTAGTAATCATACTAATCGGGTCAATGATCAGGGTGTCTAGCCGATTATTCTTTTGAAATTCCCTGACTTTTCCAGGTTTTCCCTGACAATTTCAGGTGAAATTCCCTGACCACTGTAGAAGTGGTTAAGTATATAAGACCATCACAACACAAGGCATTGAGCATTGAGCACTGTGAGGATCATTTTGCACGGACTTAAGGCGAGACGCGGGTCTTAAAATATCAAAAAATCTCAAAAAATGCCATTTTTCAAAGTTCACGATTTTGAGGTCTATATAGTCCAGAGAATGTCCTCACAAAATATAAATGCTCAATTCGATCTCTAAATAGGAAAATAATGACAATTTGTAGGCGTTGACGGACCCGATTTGAAGCCTAAACTCTGAAATGTCCACAAAGTTCAAGCCGTCTGAGCTCCACAACGGCTCAACCGATTGCAGCCATCTTGGTCTTGTTCGAAAGCTGGTTTCCCGCGCTTATTTTTCCCGCGCTCCAAAACGGCGTACCCGTCAAGACCATGGCGTCATCGATGCCAGACGAAAGGCTGTCGCCAGCGCTAGAAAGGCGCTGATTGGGCAAAGCGCGCGCTCCTCCGAGGCGCAGCTCTCTCATTGGCCAAGACGCGCGCCTCCACTCCCGGCTTCCCGAGCGCCGCGTCCCAGTCGCTCCGCGAGCTCCGGCGTCGTCTGCTTTCGCTCGCTTTGCCGTTTGAGACGCACGTTACATTCGCATTTCTCCACGTCCTATATCGATATTCTCAGTGTTTTCTTTGTGCTTCCTAGTGTTTCGCATGTCCCTCTTCTTTGCATCGTTCGTGTAAATA